>VXBQ01015982.1:538474-618693 GCA_013400175.1 Phainopepla nitens
TGGTATGTAAAACATGAAAGACACTTGGTTGATGTTCAGTCAACCTGAACTGCCAAGCTTAATGCTCACAGTTCAAGGAAGCAGGATGACAAGGGTTTGTGCAAAGAAATACATTAGGGAATGAAGGAAAACTGGGAGATTATGACTTGCACCCAAAATGTTCCACAGAAAAATGGGTGCAGCCATGACTGGAGACAACTTGAAGTGCCAGTAACTGGTGCACCCATAGGAGCGCCCCCATAGGATTTGCACACCATGTTGTGTGCAAATCACTCCCTTAGAAGAATCAGGCTTTAGTCTAGGAGATCATAGAATGATTTGGGCTGGAAGGGACCATCTCATTCCAATGTCCCTGCCATAGGCAGGGACACCTCCCACTAAAAAAGGTTCCTCAGGGCTTGACCTGGCCTTGAGAACTTCCTCACTTCCTGAGCTTTTATTTTGAAAACCAATAAACCATGTGCGAGTAGTATGTTCTCTCTTTTTGCCTAAGAAAATGTCATATGGGTTTATTTGGATTCTTTCTTTTGTTGATTAGGTTGTAAGAAATATTTTCTGTGGTGATTTTTAGATTATTCACAACTGTGCACCAGACGGGGGATCTTCAGAGGATCTTGTTACATAAAAGTTCTATCTGGAGCTTGAGATGTAAAAAGCAGATTCCATGAAGAGTTGCTAAGACTCAAAATCCCTGTAACAGGGAATAGAGGGAATTGCAACAAAGAGGTGAAGTAAGAGCATTTTTCTTTCAACTACTGAGCAGTACGTAGAAATCTATACGCATAGACATTCCATATTGAAATATGTATACTGCACAGTTATGATTACAACCTCCTCTGAAATATTTAAAGGTTTCAGTATTTCAATAAATTGTCTTTCACATTTTGTGAATAAAGTCATTTGCAAAAAGTATTTATCCAAAGGGGGGAAAAAAATTATGGCAGCATAGAAGAGAGGACAGGGGGATTTTCCTCTAAATCAGTAGTCTTTGACTTCTATTGAAAAAAGAGATGCTACATTTCATAAACCCGTGTAACGTCTTCTGTTGAATAACAGACTTTTTTCTACCTAGAGGCTTTAATGATGTGTTTAAGGATTTGTTTCATTGAAACAAAGTACCTCGTTTCCATGAAACCTTTTCTTGAACTGACATCCCCTTATTCAATAATGCTTTTATAGCTGCACTACAATAAATATTTTTATCCTGCATGGACAACCCTGAAAATCATTGAGTTTTAGAGTAATATGGAGTAATGCTTTTTATTGACTTTTATTTGAGAATTCAAAACATGTACTGTAAAGTTCTATCTATTTACTGAATTTATCTTCCATTGTACTGAAATGCTTTTTAGCTTGTGTGTACTGATGCTTGCACATTCTTAAAGATGACAGCAACCATAAGGTTGAAATACTGAAGACCATCAAAAAAACAAATATGAAATACTTATATCTTCAAGCACTTAGAGCATATCAAACAAGCAAGAGAAAAGAAACCATATGCATCTCTATGAATGAGACTTAAAACAGCACTGAAGCTTGCAAACACAAGAAAATTTGGGCATTGAAACTGTTTTTTTTACTGAAACTCGGTGTTTCAATGGAACAGATTGATTTGTATAAATCAGGATGTGTTTGCAATTTTTTTTTTAAGACACATCAGTTTTCAGAAAAGGTCTGTTTGGATATCCTTTAGGAAGTGGGAGAACGGTCTTGTAAATCATAAATTTCTGCATTACTGTAAATTAATATTTTAATCATGTGCTTTCTAATGCCCTTTTTGGCATGTAATTCAAGTCCTTTCCTTTTGGTTTACTCCTTAACTGTATTGCTTTGTGTTTCCAAGAACATTTCCTTATGCTAAGTATCTTGAACATCAACAAGATAACTACATACCTGTATACTACATGGAGGACAGATATCCCAGGAATTGTCACCATTCAGACAGAAATGTTTCAGGCTCCAAACTCACCTATGAGAGCAAGCTTCTGATCATTTTCTTAGGACAAGTTTTGTTTATCAGTCCTGAGATGAGTTATTAAACAATATTACACATGAACTACCTCAGCCTGCTTAGTTCTTCTCTTCAGGCAAAAAATTGTTTGCATAGAGATCATTATAGACCTTTAGGATTCTGAGTACATACAACAAGGGATGTCCAAATAATTTTCTTGCTGTTGAAATGTCAGCCTTGAATGACACCTATAAAGAAAGGTTGGAGCTCTTGGGGCTACCTTATACACTTGCAAATGTAAACCTCTGGCAGCTCACAATACCACATCAAATCCCAGTTACTTTAACAAATGCAAGAGACTTAGTCCACATGAAAATTTTTGAGCTGAGTGCCCTATGACTGGAGTTCATTCATTATCACTCTGAAAGTCTTCTAGAAAATCCTGCACTACTACCAATACTTTCAAACTGATAACACTGTTGCTCAGTTAGAAAAAGAATAGAAAATGTGAGTAATTATTGCAGGCCACTAGTCAAGCCTGTTCTTGGCTGCTAGGCAATTCTAAAGTCTCTGGCAAACTAAATGCCATCTTATGTCTGTCCATTTTTTATCTCTTTTTAGAAGATAGATACATAAACTCCTGATGTTTAAAACTTTCTCTGTACCTGACTTCTTCTTCAATAGGATAAGACATATGAAGGTGATGAAGGATAGTCTGGGACAACTTGCTCCATACTTCTGAGTTCCAAAGTTTAATAACCATTTTCAAAAGTATCTGGAAAACTTTGAATGACCCTGAACATGGCTAAATGTGAGACCAGAGAGGATGTCAACGTGTCATCAGTATCCATATCTTAAAAACACTTTTGTCAAAATAAAATATATTCAAAAAATGAAATAAGAAACTCTAGTAATTTTTCAGGTAAATAAGGACTTCTGAGGTTTCGTTGATGGTGTTTTTGTGTTTTGTTGGGAAAACAGCAATACTTGCCTCTTAACTGAAACACTTTGCTTCTCAATTAACTTTTAAAGATTTCTGTGATAAAACACTAATTTGCTATTTTTTGTAAGCATCTTCCACAAAGAGAAGTGCTTTCAAGAAACACACTAGTGGATGAAGATAATAAACCAACTATATGACAGGAACTAGAAGACCACTGTCAGCTCAGAAAATCACCAGCTTGCCTAGTAAAACCAGTGCTGGTTTCACCACAGAAAAAGAAAGCCTTAACTTTGTAAAATCCTTGAAACACAGAGAAGAACTTGTGCTGGGGGGCAGGTTTCTAATTCCTGGGGTGCCTGGGGTGCTCATTCTGAGAGAACATAAGATGTGATTTTTTTAAAATGTTATGTGTCTGATTCCAAGATGTCAGATGTCAAAACATTTTATCCATGCAATCTTGGCTTGAAATCTTCTCTCTCCAAGTGACGAAGTTTTCACATATTTATTTCACAGTAGCCTAAAGAAAGACTGATTTATGGTAGCAGAGCTTTAGTTTCAGGTCTGAACATTTGCTTTCTACACAGTGGTTGAGTTTATAAATACTCTAGTAAAATGGAAGTGTTTGGTTTTCCTTTGAAACCGCAGGAAAATATTTGACCAGGTGATTCTTTCTTTTCTTTTTTTTATTTCTTTTTTTTTTTCTGCTGCTGTTTGTGATGTTTATGGTAAGCAATGGCAAGTATAAACACAGAAATTATGACAAAGTTCATTTTTGTTAAGATGCTAAATTTAGACAGATTTTGTAGAAATAATATCATAGTCACCTAAAGGTGAGTAAAATATGAGTTCCTTCCTACCAAATACAAGTCACAAAAAGCACAGGATCAGACATCTTGCTCTCCGCTAGAACTCTAAATGAAGACATGACAAAAAGCAGAGATATCATGGCAGGAGTGTCATCAAGTCCTGAAATTCTGTTCTTAATCAGATAATGAAAAAATGCAGTGAATGTCCATGAGATTGGATGGGATTCCAAGAGAACCAAAACCATTAGTAAAATTAAATCCTAGAGGTCTGTCCTCTTGGTGATGGAATCTGACTGATTCATCCCTTGAAACTCAAGTATTTATTTATTTTAAATAAAACTGACACCATCAGATATCTGCGAACAATCCGACTATGTCTAACCCCTCTGACCTTTTCTCACAGTACCAACTGCCTTGGCAACTCTAGTCAAACCTCTGCAGACTCTTTACTCAGCTCCTGAACATGTTCTAAATCAATCAATTGCTGTAAGGGCAATGCCAGCTTGTTTATTTCCTCCTCTGATGATGTAGTTGCTTCTTTGGGTCCTTCATCCATCATTAACACACATATTACAGAGGAGATTGGGCAGCTCTGAAGGTTATTAATGAGATACTGAACTTTTTAGGTCAGAGAGTATGACAGGTTTTCAGAACAGATTAGGGATTTTGGCAGTTCAGCTACAGATGACGAAGAAAGCTGTTCTCCAGATCACGTATATTCTATGCACTTTGCACTGTAGAAACCTCCCAGGGTTCCTAAAGTAGGTGAGGCGCAGCTGGCGGAAAGGAGTTCAGTTTTCTTGTAGAATAACTAAAAAGTTTGAGAATAAGACACAGGTCCTAAAAACCAGGTCTTCAGGGGCAGGTTTCCACTAGTAATTTCATAAAACACAAGTGATTGTTGTTTATACTTTCCCATAATCTCTTTTCATACAGGCTTGTCCAGCATAGTGCATAGTTTGATTACAGACTCTGAGAGATATAATTATGAAATAGAAACAATAAGTGTTTTGGGGACACAGCACTGTACCAGCTACTGAGCAAAAATTTAACTAGCTGAAAACAGTACTGGTCACATACCTAAGTTAGATGTCACTTACTAGTGATAATTTTGTGCCCCAAGTATGGTTTCAGATTTAAAGAGGGGCCTCTCATTCATTTGCCCACACAAATATAACCCTTTCATGGGTGCAACAGTGGACTTGAACAACTTGCTTGTAGATCAGGAGTGCACTTCTGGGGAAAATGAGAAAGTCTGAATTAGGTTCATTTGTGAAATATTTGTTTGAAAAAATGCCTAGATATAAGTAAATATTTTTGTTAAAAGCTGTGGATAATACTTTTCACTGGATATAATTGATTTTTATATTTCATTTTGAAAAATATTCAACAGTAAAGTGTTTTAGAAATATGACAGAAATTCAGCTTTTATTTGATGAGTGAGTGAATACACATTCACACATACGAAAGTCATCATATATAATGAATGTGTGTAAATCTACATTCTCATCCACATAAGTAAGCATACATGCCCTATGTGATTCTTGATATGTGTGCTTATGTGTGTGTTAGCAATGGTGAAAATATTCTTCTGGCATACATCTTTATCTGGACGAGAATTACGCAAATTTACCCATGACCCGGTGTATCTGGAGGTGACAACTCAGATGTTTCCACTTCATTGGGGCAGTTCCAGATGTGTTCTGATTTACAAATTTTCTCTTTCATTCTCTATTCACTTGACTTCTATTAAATATTGAAGAATTTTGGATATGATAACAATGAACACATGTGCATGGGGGAAAATGTGATATAATCTACATAAAAAATGTTATATAATTAGGTGGTTTTATGTGGAGATTTATGAGGACAGTAAAGATTGGAATAATGAATCCTTTCTTGGTACATGTATAAATAGAGAACAAAGAAAACCAGTCATATAGACATTCCAAGGCTTCTCCAACAGTGCAGAAATTTTTTCCAGAACAGGACATTTTCCACTTCCTCTGCCCTGCTCCCACCCACCATGTGATGTATAATTTGTAAAAAACCCCAACTGTTCAATTTCAATAGAGCAAACTTTCCCTACTCTAATTAATGCCATTATTCAAAGCCTGAACAGTGTAAGAAACTATTAATTATTTCAGTGGTGTTTCTCTGGTACTCATCACCATGGTATCTTAGTCCAATAAACATTAATGAGTCATAGAATAGAATGTTTTGGATTGGAAGGGACCTTAAATATTGTCTAGTACCAACCCCCTGGTCTATCTAAGGCTCTTACAAGGCAGCAACTGTACAGATAAAAAAAAGAAAGTAAATAAAGCCTCTTCATTTTTAAGAAAATCCTTTGAAAATGTTTTTAATAATTTAAAAGATATAAATCACAACCATCCACCCATTTCCTAAAAAGTAGTGACATTTACAATGACACATGACTATTAAACATTCACTGAAGGCCTTTGATTTATTCATCCACATTGGCCCTCTAAAATACAGAGGCATTTTTATGGCTTCTCCTGGTTTTGAAGTTTTGAAGTGGCTAGTTCAAGGTGTCCCAGAAAAACACTATGTCACTATTACCAAAGCTGGCTTAACAAATCCCTTAAAAGAAGGAATATGGAGCAGTTTTGAGGAGATGGTGCATGAAATCATAAGTGAAGCATTACTTCCAGTAATGGTACTGACCTTTTGTAAGTGCTGTGATAAAACTGAGTAGGGTCTGGCACATGTCTACGAGAATCACAAGTCACCTTGAGAATGCCTGTTCTAGATGTCCATTATCTATATTCTAATGTATATCCCCATACAGCAGAAGCTGCCCCCCAAAAATGATACAGAGAAGAGTATGACAAGAGAGGAAATGGGCTGATTTATTATTATGACTATGCAGTCTCTCTGTGAACGATTACCCAGGATCCCTTAAGGATGTTTATCTTACTAAGCTATTTCTGCTTTAAGAAAATGTGTTGAAAATATTGGTTTGAACAGTACATATAAAAGCCCAGAAATGCAGAGTGTGGCCACGGGTATATCTCTGGACCTGTGACATCGTGCTGCTCCTCTTTTTTTTGAAAAAATGAGAGTTTTTTGGTTTTGTTTTGCTTTGTTCTGTTGGGGCTTGGTTTCTTTTTTTCTCTCCCCCATGAATATATCTTACTCCTATAAGTCCTAACCCCTTCCTTAGAAAACAAGAGAAGTCTTTCCGTGAATATGTCCTAGGCTTTTAAATTCAAGAGCACAGAAAGAGCAAAGAGACAAAGGCAATTTTGTGGTTGCACAAGTTGCACTCTTTATATCACCTCATTCTTGCTTCTACAAAAGAGCTTTTGGGCTTTTCTTTTTAGCATAGACACTACAAAATGGTTTTTTTGAATGGTTTAATACAGCAGACATTATAAGCCACTTCAAGCAGAATTTCTTACATATCCTATTCAATCAACACCACAGTTATTTTTTCTCAAAGTCTAAGGCACTTTACTGAAATGAAGCTTTTCTTAGAATGGAAATGGAAATTTCTTAGAAATTGTAAATGTCTAAAAGTTACCCTTTCTTCTCCGTCAGAGAAAAGTGTGGCTGAGTCAGACATCCACTCTCTCTACTGTAGCTAAAATATACACAATTAGAGCAGAAATCACAAGCTAATATTCTCTCTTCCTCTCCTCTGTGGCATCTTCCTCATCCTCTGTGGTAGGTGTGTGGAGGTTTTCTCTGCTTTTGGGACTGTATAGAATACATGCAATAGAAAAGGTGGTGATTCATCTGCACTAAAAGACCTGAAAGAATTGTTGCTACCAAGATAAAAGGTTATTTTTTTCAATATCAGTTCTGTGCAAGGGGTTTGAAACCTTATTCTGGATATATTGTGTGAGGACATGAACTGTTGGAGAGGTGCCATTACATCCAAATGTATAAGCTCATACAAAATCTTTTAAAATACAGTTAATTTGTGATTTAATTAATGTTTTATCTGATGAACAAATAATTATTTTTGTAAGTCACTGAAAGCTCTGAAGTTGTTGTGTCAAGAGGGCTCCCGCTATGCGAACCAGTCAGAGCAGGTATGGTTGGTGGGCCTGCTTGTGACTATTTATTGAATTAGAGCTAGGCAAGGGAAAGAATAAGTAAAAATTAACTAAAAACTTTAAGCAGATGCATGACATGCACTCACTAAACTCACTGTTAGATTTTATTTTCCTTTATTCATTTACGAGGGAAAGATCCTGAGAAATACTCTATCATTAAACAGTTTAGAAGTATTTATATTTAGAAATATAAATACAAACCGACAGCATCTCTTTAAAGGAAACTGGTGTGGAATTTGAGATTTTATGCCAAAATGTAAGTTTTTCTCTATTCTTTAGAGTTCAGTGTCAGATTTTGCCTGCATGAGCCTTTAATTCATATAGATCTACTTCTCTTTCTGAGCTGTGTGAGTTAACTTTTTTATTTGCACAGGAGACTGGGCTATAGATTTCATTAATGAGGCCTGAGAACTTCTGTTATTCTTGAAAGGAAAATATTGGAATGAGCTTGGACATCAGAACACAATATAAAGCTGCCATGTGCAAAATCTTCGATGCATTTTTATCTTTGAAATTATTCTCTTTGTGCTCTCAAGGAGCTGCAAATTCATGGGCTGACAGACTAATATCAGCGTTGATAGCCTTCATTCTGCCATGCTTTCTTGGGCAGGGTACTTAATGCAAGCGTATGAGATACCGTAATTGACATTCTGATCAATAAAGGTCTGCTTGGCAGACTTGCAAATGACATTGAAGTGGGTTCCCAGGAGCTATTTAAATATCAGCAGAGGGGGACAGCACATGATTGCCTTCAGCCACTCTGCTGTGCAGCACATCAGGGTGCATACAGCAGGTCATTAACGCTCAAACATTTTCATCTTCTACTTCTTAAAGTAATAGTGGGTTGCTGGCTGAAGAAAACAGATCACACACATTGTTTTATCAAAACAATATGCAGAGATATGTTAGAATAATGAAATGGGATTTATTCATCATTAGGCCTTGGATTACAACAACCAAACTATAAAGAAAAATTATTAAAAGATGGAAGTATTTTATCTGAAGAGATAATGTTTTGTCCCTTGGTATCCTGGTTTCAGCTGAGATAGAGTTAAATTTCTTCTTGGATGATAATGCTGTGGGGTTTGAATTTAGTATGAGAATAATGTTGGTAACTCACTAATATTTCAGTTGTTGATGAGTAGTGCTTATTCTAAGTCAAGGACCTTTTTTGTGTCCCATGCTCTGCCAGTGAGCAGGTGCACAAGAAACCAGGAAGGAACATGGCCAGCATGGCTGACCAAAACTGCCTAAAGGGATATTCCACACCAAAGAATGCCATGCCCAGTATTACAAACTGGGGTAAGTAGGCCAGGATCCACTGTTCACTGGTGGGGGATGAACTGGGAATCAATCAGTGGATGATGAGCATGGTATTGTGCATCACTTGTTTCTCTTAGGCCTTAGCAATCTCTCTCCTTTTCATTAACATTGTTATTTTTACTACTTATCATTAATTATGATTTTATCACTAAATTATTACTGTTACTACTACTACACTGCTACTACTACTACTACTACTACTACTTCTACTTTGTTTCAATTATTAAACTCTTCTTTCCTCAAACTATGAGTTTTTCCTTTTTTCCAATTCTCTGTGAGAATGGAAATGCAAGTGACTTTCTGGTCCTTAGCTGCCGGCTGAAGCTAAACGTTAACACCCGACACTGAATTCCCAAATACTGCAGCCTCTATATGCCCTACAGCACCTATTTTAGCCTTGACTCTGACCACAAGAATTTAAAATAAAGGCAAAAATGTCCATACTTAAGTTCTAAGGGAGACACTTTTATGCATATTTTTCATCAGAGTAATAACTTGTTTTTAGAAGGAATGGCTTATTGTTTATATTGCTAACAAAAAGGATTTGGAGAAGGGTAGAATTAAAAGACAGAAAAAAAAGTTTAAGAGTCTATATGCAAACTTAAGTACTGGTATGACAGCATTAACTAATATAAGCCTCTGATTTTTCCTGGTAAATTGAAAGGCAACTGACAGGTTTGAAATTCTGACCACTGTTTAAAAGACATCATATATCCAGAACAACACCAGTGTCTTATGCTGAAAAGACATTCAAAAGATGCTATATTAGTCAACTGCAAAGGGTTTATGACTTCAGCCAAGAACTTGCTTGGTAAGTGTGTGGGTTTTTACTAGGATAGAGTTAATTTTCTCCATAGTAGGTGGCGTGGGGATGTGTTTTAGATTCGTGCTGGAAACCGAGTCGATACCACAGGGCTGGTTTGTTATTGCTGAGCAGTGCTCACACAGAGCCAAGGCCTTTGCTGCTCCTCACCAAACCCACCAGCGAGAGGGCTGGGGGTGCACAAGGAGTTGGGAGGGGACACAGGCAGGACAGCTGACCCCAAATGACCCAAGGGATATCCCAGAGCATATGGTGTCCTGCTGGGGAAAGGAGGAAGTGGGGGACATTCACAGTGATGGATTTGTCTTCACAGGTCACCATTATATGGGATGTAGCCCTGCTTTCCTGGGGATGCCTGAAGGCTTGCAAGCCCATGGGAAGAGGTGAACGAATTCCCTGTTTTGCCCTGTTTGCATGCATGGCTTCTGCTTTTCCTGCTAAACTTTCTTTCTCAATGCATGACTTTTCTCACTTTTACCCTTCCCGCTTCTCTCCCCCATCCCACGTGGGGAGGGTGAGCAAGAAGTTGAGTGGGGCTGAGTTGCTGACTGTGTTAAACCACTAAAGTAAATCACCAAAACCTTTGTTGAACATGGGCCCTGAATGATCTGCTCAAGAACATACTGTGAATAATGACTCAGCAGGGAACCCAGAGAGAACTTAATTGCACCTGAAACAAATGAGTAATGTCATATACTCTGGTCTGCTGTGGGACTTGCTGTTAATAACCATGAATAGAAAGAAACCTCTTTTCTACAGCACATGGTTACACAGCAGCTGTGTAATTTGCTGGACAGAGATTTTGTTCCCTGAGTGTGTAATTCCAACACTTTACAAGTGTTTTGGGTTTTTTTTAGAACATAAATGGAAACTCAGTAAATACATCCCAAAATAAATGTCAAGTCCCAGGCTGCTTTTTAGCAGCAGGACAGGTTGAGGGCACAAGTGTGATGAAATCTTTGCATAGCAGAGAGGTGTTGGGGACTTGCCCAGGTTCCAGTCTCGCTGCCGAGATTCCACTGCGTGTCCTTGGCTACTTGATTTCTATACAAACTCACCCCCACCCTCTTACCAAACATAAAAATGGTCAAGGAAGCAGGGACAGTGAAGCCACAGAGGATGCAAGTAACAAACAAACAGATGGAAAATACACATAAAGGGATTTGATAAAAAGTGCAAGCTTGCTTTGAAGCAGTCTGAAGAGATATGGTAACAGGGGAATATAGAGCCACAGCTAAAGAGACAGTAGGGATCCTTCCAAGCGATGCACTGGAGACAGTACAAGCTCTAAGGATTAAGTTAGTTGCAGAAAGGCAAATGAGGAAACCACGCACACACACCAAAAAAAAAAAAAAAAGGAAATCAGAGCTACTTACTAGGCATAAATCAATGTCTCAAAAGGTCTGCTGGCCTTCCTGGGATGGGGAATCAAGAGCTTCCTTTCCCTCAGGTTATTACTGGAAAATGGCTGGAGTCTCAACCTCTACAGGGCCGCAAATTCCCATTTTCTGAGTCTGCTGCCTGAGCCCTTAAATTCCAATAAATCAAGAAAATTGACATTTCTAAAAATACCTCTTTTACCTATCCTGAGATAATTACAGCCCAGGAATATTTGAAACATACATGAAGCCTTGTGAAGCCCTTGGGGTATGATTCATCTCATAATAACCACCCCTCTTTCCTGTCTCATCCCAGCTAATCATCAAAAATCTCCCAGTTTCTCTGCCTCCCTACACTTCACCCTTCTTCCTTTCCCAGTAAAGAATATCTGTGAAACAAAAAGATTATACAAATAAATGGGAACAATAGCTTAAAAATCCCCATTGTTCCATTTCTGATAGAAGAGTTTCTGGGTCTTGTAGAGTGAGAGAAAGTATCTCCAAACACTGCTCTGGCTCCCTGTTCTCAATTTCATAGCACTGAAACATTTTAGCATGGCTGGGAGTAAGTATAAAAAATGGTAACAAATGAAGTCTTGGAAAAAAGATAACATAAAAGATATAGGAAACTAGTTGGAGTTTTGTTTTGTGGAGGGATGAGTGCTTACACCAATGGGATTAATTTCTCCTCAAACTAATTTGGTCTGTATAGGGGTTGGGTTTTTTCTGAAATTGAAGACTTCTTAAGAAGTAGATGGTATTTTTATTTCTCTTACCTGATTGAAACCTATAGCCTTTGTTTTTCACCACTGAGGGAAAAATTCTTAAATGTAGAGGCTGGTGTTTCAGGACAGTCCCTATCTATGCTGCCCATGGCACAGTATAGCTGAGTGTCCTATATCACAAGGGTGCCTATGACTGACAGAAAAACAAATTACATGGATTTTTGTGATTACCAATTCCACTTGAAAAGTTGATTTATAGAAATAGATATAGATGATATATATAGATGGTATAACTTTGACTACTGGCTGGGAACATAACTGGCCAGCAGCATCAGCAATCAGTTTTCAAGTATTTATTCAAATTCTTTCAGAGTTGTTCAGTTTATGAAGCAGACTCTAACAATACCTGCCATTATGTGCCACTTGCGGTGTTACCCAATTCTGAAAAAAGGAGAAAGAAAGTGCATTTACACCCCAAAAGTGCATAAAGATTAAAGGACAGCCAGCCTTATCTTCAAGATAGCAGTGAATCTCCTTTATATATGTCCTGAACTAGAAATCTAAAGTTGTCTGCTGTTTTGGTACTTGCCTTTAAACTTAGCTGCCAGTGCTAATTAATACCATCCATTGTCTTTAGCATCACATATAATAATTACCTGAGTGCTGCACAAATTTGTTACATTTCTGAATGCTAATCCAAGAACTAACTTTTGTCTTCCCCCTCTCATTCTTATCCTCACCCACATGTTTATGAAGAAGACTTGGCAAAGCATTTTTCTAGGTTGTTAATTAGACCACTGTGTACAGAATATTATTCCTTCATTATAGTAAATTGCAAGTGTGTTCTTTTCTAGCAGAGACAGAAGAATGACTTCAACACTTGCCACTCTCATTTGCTCTAGGAATAGTTTTAAAAACCCACAGGAACCAGGGAGCAGTAACATTGGCAATGCGATGACTTTGAACAGTTGGACTTGAATAATCAAAAAGCTATTACTGAATGCAAGCTGAGATTTCCCCAAATCTGTTCAATAGCCCCATATCAGATTATTAGCTTTGTATCACCAGTTTAGATGGCCTGACTCAATCAGAACAGTTGAATAATGCCACTTCATTAAACTAGGAAGACAGTCTATTCCTGTTTCTGAATTCTCTTGCAAGCCATTGTGAATAAGTCTAGAAGTAAAAGAAGAGCTCTGAGATGCTGGCATTTAAAGTAATTTCAGGGTAGCTAAAGGTGCCGAGTGCAAGTGAGTCTCCTTTTACTGACAGTGGAAAAATCAGTAAACAATTCCAATTGATGAAACCATAGATATGAAAAGGTCTTCAATACAGATTGATTCTTCAGTTTTAAATTTTTTTTAAAATAAAAATTTTTATGAAAATCATAATATCCATCCCAATGGCTCGTGGGTCTTGGATTGGTTAAACAGACAGGAATGTGCAGAAGAAAGTGGCATTGGGAAAAAAAAGTCCAAACAAGTTTCTATCAATTTTCTTATGAGCCTGGTGGTAGCTCCATGAACTTAATAAAGGGTGTTACAAAGTTTATTTTATACATTGCAAAATGACTCTCCAAGCCTTAATAATGTGTATATTTGTAAGATCATATATTAACTAAGTAATTATTTGAAGCTGTTCTATCTTTAAAATATTGTCTGCTTTACATTTTTATGTTCTATCATTTTACTAGAGATAAAGCAAATTACCATTTAGAAAAGAGAATAATAGTACAGAATCAGGCACAATTAATAATATTTAATTAGGGCTACCTTGAGCAACCAGAAAGAGCACCTCAGCCCTCATTCAGGGAACTTTTTGTATGTCTTACACATGCCTGTTAGGTCTACCCTAGCAGGTGAAAACAAAAGCGGTAATACTGTATCGGTTTGTACAAACTGTCAGGCTCAGCAGAAGAGTGCCTAGAGATTTTAAGAGAAAAGCAGTGTTATGAAAGGATACATTCCAGAGCTACCTCTTCTTTTAGACATTTTAGCTGTGCACAGAGATTAGGGTCTTAGGAAGGAGTTTACAAAGCTCAGGGAGTCACAGAGCGGCTCAGCTCCACTAACTGCTTTTGAAAATCTCAGCCAAAACTGTTTCTTTTTCAGCAGGGTTGTATACTCTGTTCTGTTTACATACTGAAATCGCTGATGGAAAAACATTGTTTATTTTGGGCCAGAGTTAAAGCTGTAGTAGTGTGATGAAATATGCATTTCCATCTGGTTGATCAGAATAATCCTCTTACATCTATAATGTATTCAGCATACGCCTTATGATATCTTTAGCCATTAATTCCCCTGACATTAAGAGTTTGAAATTTAAATATGAGGCAGCAAAGTAGTGCATGGGTTGTATTTAGGAGCTGCACTTAGTTTTCAGCAATATTTTTTCTTATTTCTCTTGGAATTTTCCAGTTTTTTTTTTTTCTTATATAAAAAGTGATGAACCAAATAACTGAATCAAAAAACTGACAAAAAAATCTGATGATAATACATATTCTATTTCATCTTCCAATTTTGAAATCACCCCCAGAGAAATCCACAAGGTAAAGGTGCTGCCTAAAAGTCTAAAATGAGTATGTTTTCAGAAAGCTTGCACCGATAGGACTATAATTCCAAGAAACAATTCATCTCCCCAGTATCTCTCCTTCTAATGTTGAAAGAATTCATCAATAGCAGAATTGCTTTCCCACTGCTACCTTTATATATTCCTTGGTGCAGATATGTGAAAGGACTTTCCCATCTCACCTCTGCCAAACATTCTTGATAACAGCTTTGCCCTCTCACTCCAGGAGCCACTTTCCTTCTTAGGAGATGAACTAACTGCTCATTTTTAATATTTATTTTAGAGCTGCTGTCATCAACCAGGGTATCAGTACTTTGATGATTTATTGAGTCAGTTTTCTTCTCTGCCTTTCCATTTCTTTACCTCATTAAAGTCAAACTCTATACATCTCTGAACTCACACCTTTGTACTTGCATGAGCAGCTCTGCCATAATCTCTTCTCCATTTTCCATTTTCTTCTATTCTCCTAGTCTCTTTTCCTTGGTTCCTCTGCTGCCCAGATTTTTTTCCTGTTGCTAACCTTCGTGTCCCATAACATTTATCATTTTCCAATGAAAAGTCTATTTCTTCCAGGCTAAAATCTAGTGCAGCACATTTCTTTGTGACCAAAAAAATATGATGAAAATGAATGACAAAAATCCAACTGGCTCTCACATCCACAGGTTCATGGTATAGTTCTCAGGTTTGTTTCTAAAAATCTCACACCTATCATTCAAAGGTCTTTTCCCCAGAAATAATTTGCATTTGTAGCTCAGTTTCTGCATTCATGAGAGTAAGAGTGTCATGTAACAAATATGTGATTTCTTAAAACCTACACTGTTCTTGCATTAATTTTAATCACTAAAGGTATTCTCAAGGAGTTTTCAGTTTTGGACTATGTCCTTAACTTTGTCCTGACAAAAATAAGGTGGTGTATAATTCATAGGTAGGTTTTTGGTTTTCTTTTCCTTTAATTTGTTTTTGCCACAGTGTAAATGAAGCCTTTTGAGATTTTAATAACTGATTTGCTTCTTGCCAGAGGAGACAAGACTGCTGTGAGACTAGCCCAGGAACAAGCTGCAATTCCTCTTTTTAGTCTACCTAAAGCATTGATAGCATCATCAATAATATCAGAATAGTAATGTGCTTTTTTAGTTAACCTGTGGGTCTCTGCCAGCTGCCTGGCTGTGCACTGTGAAGAGAACTTAGTATTCCAAGTAAAAAACATCTATTAAAAAATACACTGTAGGCAGTATTTTATTTTAAACAAAAAAAAAAAAAAAAAATAAACCTTATTCATATCCTATCTCGCCTCTGGAAGATAATCCTACCTTAAACAATTAATTTAATGTAGTTCCCAAGATTTCCACTACAGTCTTCTATGGATTTAGCTAAAGGTCATATGTGGTAGGTGACCAGTTTTTACTGGTCTCTTGGGTAATGGCTTAAGACAGGATTCACTGTATTGCACTAGAGTAGGTCAGACTTTCAGGGTCGAAGATAATTGCTAGTCTCCTTTGAAAGTGGGGCATTACTAAGGAATTGAAGGTAGCTTGTGAACATAGATAAGAGACAACATATTAGCTGTCCACTATTCCAATTAAAGCATATTTCTCGCTTATTTAGTACACACTGAGCAAACAAAATGGATGAGATATGGAGGGTCAGGAATTTTAAAACCCTCCCTCTCAAACAGTATGTCACAATATTTTACTTGCTTAGTTTACAAAAGCAACTCAATAATTAAATTCAGCTCCCATGTAAAAACACCACTGAACAAAATCCTGCTTACTCCTGTGATAAGAAAACAAACTAGACCAAGCTAAATAAGGTTATTAAAATACTACACCAAATATTATCTATTGTTATTGTGTCAATCTTCTCTAAAAAGGCAGACAAGTATATATTTTACATAAGCAAGCAAATTATCATAATAATTTGTGCAGCATGGATTTTTGTTTATAAAGGCTAAATATTAGGTGTCACTGAGAAATTAAAAGACTTTTTTGCCTCTCATTTGCCACTTCTACCTTTTCTTTACTTCTCTTCTGTTTTTATGCTATCAATAAGAACTGAAGTATTAAGAAAAAATATTTTTAATATAACGTGTTAACTCAGAACACATACATAGCTATATCTATCTATATATATAGATAAATATATATCTATATCTATATCTATCTATATATATATATGTATATATTCCTTACCAAAATGAACTGCAACTAAATTACCACTTTCTTTGCAAGTGATACTGGGAAATTAGGTTGGATTTTTCTGTTTGTTGTGCTCAGTATGTACATAATTTATCATTTCTTTCATCCAAACTGTTCTTACACTTTTAGCCTGAGTTAAAGTCTTGCAATATTTTTTTCAGTGTTGCAATAATTGACCTCCTTACAAGATTTTGTGATGCATCCAGTTATTTATAGCATCTATTAAGTCTCTTTAAATAGGTTTTCTCCTCTTCTCCTGTGTCAAGCATTTGTGCTTTTCTGATGCTCTTCTGTAGGTTTGCAAGTTAAACTAAAGACATATAACTAACATTATATTCCTCTTGTAAGTAATATTCTATTAAAGCAATAAAGAGTTTGACATAAAAGAAATACTGTAAAGATGTGTAGTAATACTTTCTTATATGAAGTGATGCAATTTTCAACAATTAGCAACATAATTAGGGAAAGAGCTTGGCATTAAATAATTTTTTAAATATTTAATATTTGGGAATAGGTTGGAAATCTTGATAAGCAAAAGACAGGCTCATGCATCTCAAATTTAAATTCATATTAAGATATAATCATGAATCACTAAAAGCCAAATTTTTGAAATCTTTTCCACCCTAACTGATATTTTTTGCAGTGTAACAATATTCAGTATGATTTGCTTTCTTTTTTTGTTTTCCTCTTGAAATAAGGGGAACACTCAGTTCTTAAAATGTATGTTTGTAGTGTTTGACTCAGATTATATTCTGATGTTTTAACCTAAAAATATAATACATAACAAGTCAGATGATCCACAGCAGTGAGTAGTAATATTCCCTTAAAAAGATAAGAAAAACACAGGCAGATGGATTATTTTTTCGGCATATTTCTCCAGCCTGCAGCAGTTTGTGAGCTTCTGTGACAAAGTTTGCACTTAGATCATCATATTTAATAGTCTCTGATGAATCTCTCTTCCAAAAATTTTGAAATTCATCTGGAACCTATTTACTTTCTTAGTTTCTCCAGCTGCATAATTTAATTATGCAGCATCCAACAAGTAACTTCATTTGATTTGTTCTTCTTAAATTTGAGTGATATTCTAATTTAAATGGTGAATATGAAGAATTCCGTATCAACCTTTCAATATCTTTCATTATATTAATCATTTTTTCCCCAGTACTACCAAAAGAGACACTCAGGTGACAGCCAGAAACCCAGAGAACCCTTACCAGTGTCCAGAATCTCTCAGTGCCTCCTCAGGAGGATCTGACAGCTCTCACATTTGAGATATGATACTGAAATTGGTGTGAAGAGTGTAAAAAGCTCTTGAAACCCGGATGCATTGGAAAATCACATGGAGGGAAATAGATGGTCTGAAAGAAATAATGTTTCAAGATTTCTTCAGTCTTGAAATTGTTTGACAAATCAAAAGTGATTAATGTTATATATCAACAACTGAACAAAGGCTCTCAAAAGCATCAGAACATACCAGCTGACTGCTGGGCTGAGTCACAAGAAGCTGGGTCTCTGAATTAATTATTTATTTTAAACTTTCAGAAAGAGAGCTAGCAGTGGGATATTTTTTTGTAAAATAAACAAGTTTCAGCCTTGCAGTCATTTTTCGCTCAACTGCAGTGTTTTTTCTTTTCAGTCTTGATGTCTAGGTCAATGGAACTTTTCCATAGCAGAAAGTGAGGAACAGAAGAGGAAGGGAGATGTTCCTTCCTCCCACTCTTTAAAAAATTTTAAAGGAAAATTATTTTATATTATTTCTGTGAAAAGTAGAAACACTTTCATGCGCACACATTGACAATTGCCCAAAATTAATTTTTCATTGAAATTGTAGAAGAAATCAACATATCACAGCAATTCAGACCCTGTCATTGCCTGCCTCAACAAAATACTAAAATCCCTCTATCACAGCTATACAGCTGGGGAAAAGAAATATTGTGGATCTAGCATGCAGTCACAAGAGTTTCACCAGATATTAGTGTTCAGCAGAAGGTGATAACTGTATTAAGAAATCATGAGGAAATGCCTGTAACATCAACATAAATTATGATTAATAAAATTCAGTTGCAGCCAGAAGGTCAAATAACTTGCAGTTAGATCTGCAATAGCAAATGCCTTCTCCCTTGATTTACATCTTAAAATTCCATGTAAATGTCATTTTACTCACATAAGGTCTCTCTGACATCTCGCTGTGAGCTTCTAAGAAATGTCTCACTGGTACCTAATATGTCTTGTCCTTTGATGACCAGTGTTGATGTCTGACTTTGCTTTACCAGGTTTGCTTCATGCACTCAACACTATCTCTACAGAACTTCTGTTCAGTGAATTAAATAAATGCTTGTATCTCATTGGAAACCCTGACAAATTTCACAGGAGAACAGTAGCAGTCTCTAGCATGTATAGAGCAATGCTAGAGGCAGCTGGCTTCTGACATCCTTTAATTTGTTCTATTCTCAGAATTATAACTAAACCCCTGGTGAAATCTTCTGGTTGGTGACGGAGCCAGCTTGGAAGTTTTCCCTGCCTGAAACATGTCACTTTCAGCATGAAACAGGAAAGCTGAGCAACTGATCGCCCTATAATTAAGTTTGAACAATAATCAGTCATGCCTTTATCACCAGGTTATTTTGTCCTGCCTGAAATTTGCCATAAATTCAAAAGCCTTCCAGTGCTGCTCCAATCGTGAGGAGCATGTTTTGTTCTCTTGCAAAATAAGAATTTCTGGTCCAAAAATAGCAGGTCAAACTCCCTGCTGGCGTAACTCCATTAATTTCAGGGAACTAGCACTGGAAAAGAAGTTGGCCAAGAAGGTCTAAATGAGAATCTGAATTAGATGTGAGACATCAGTGAAGATTTTTAACTTTTTTTTTTTTTCCCCAGTACTCTCCAGGGATCAGATGCTCAGCAGGTATAAATTACTGTAGTTGCCCTAATTTCATGAGCAACGGCAATTTGCACAGATTGAGGATGTAACTCTAAGTAGCAATATTCTTTTCCAGGAGTGAATAGATGAACACTTCACAATGATGTCAGAAGAGGTCATATTTTGTTAATGTGAGACACAGAGAACAGCAGGACAGATAGTGCCACAATGCTTTCAGTTAATAATATCCTTAAAATAATTTGAAAATGAATTTCACTTCAGGGATATGAGACAGTCTTTTGATTTCCCATAAATGGCCTTTCTAGGTAAGATCAAAATTCTGCCTAGTCCAGTATTCTGTTTCAAACGATAATGAAAAGTGAAGATGTGGTGAAGAACTGGAAAAATAGGGTAATCATGTAGCAATCCTTCCCCAGAATGCTTCTACAATCTCAAGTGATTTGTGGTCCGGGGACAGGTCAGGCCAGAGGAGAAGCACTTTAAGCCAGAGGTATCACAGTAGTTGTAAGCGAAAAACTCAAGTCATGTTCAGCCTGAATATATAAATCCTCTATTCATTCAGTCACTGTAAAATTCAGGTTCTATTGCATGTTTTCATCAGAGTTGCTTATATTTGCATCATACAGTTTTTTCCAAATACACTTTTGTAACAGAAAATAACATTCAGCATGAATATACTATTGACAGTGCTTGATGAATTTAAATGTTGTTACTGAAGTTCTCAAACCCAAGTCAAAATTCAAACCAAGGTATTACAATGCAAAAATGATACTGAAGTTCTTTCTCTCTATTTCAATGCAATTAAAATGTTCTTTATATATTAAACAGCTAGCATGCAGTATGTCTTAAGCTGTTAATTTGAAAAACATCTAAAAAATTTGGTGTAAAACAAATTTAAAAAAGGAAAAAAACCCCTAAATATGTTTGAAAGAAATATGTTTAAAAGAAAGAAAAAAACCCCAGCATGTTTGAAAGTGGTAAACTCAAGCAATTAATATATGTAGAAGTCTTAATGTGTCCTCTGATGATTCTGGCACCTGATTTGTATCTTGTGGCCTTGCTAAAGTGTGTTTTTATAAATCTTTGAAGTTTGGAAATACATCATGCTCTTTGTAGGTTCTGCTTGGGGTTAAGCAGGCAGCAGTGGCTGATGTAGAACAGGACTAGTATCTCTCCAGATCAATGAAAATCAGATATACATAAGATTTTAGTATCTGATAAATCCAGCAACACAGGTAACATAACACCTAAACAACAGCTATAATACAGTGAACAAAATGAATTAGTGGGGGTTTATTTGTTTGGGGTTCTTTGAGGGGGTAGACTTCCTTTGCATTTTGTGGGTTTTTTAAAATTTTACATGGCAAGCTCATTTGCAGCATTCACAGTAAATTTAGGAAGGTTAAGGTGAAAATGTTGTCTATAAAAAGAAAAGTAAAGTCAATAATGGTAGGTGACTTTGAAACAAAACTTGAAGACAGCTAAGGAGTGTATCACTTTGGAGGGCAGTGAGATAGTAAGAAATGTGAGAACTAGCTGTCTAAATTAATTATATCAAATTTAACCATTTAGCAATATGCCATTAACATAATTTATTTTCTTTCCTTTGAAAATTGATTTAATAATTATTCATTAGATACAGGCTAGCATTTCATCCGGAATTCCAACAGATTTATATCTTTATTTGATAAAAACTCAATAAAACTGGAGATAAAAAGTAATACATGGACTCTCAAATGCTGATAACAAAAACAAGAGACTAGAAAAGTTTGTTTATTGTGATTATAACGTTCTAAGAGCTAACATCAGCAGGGCAGGGCAAGATTCTGAGACTACCTTAAAAAAAAAAAAAAAGTTACTTCCATCAAGGAAAGCACAGTTTGCTTAAAAATATAATACATGGTTGTAAGTGGAAGCAAAGAAGAAAAGTATTATATCTGATGCTGCATGACATTTGGTGAAGATACTCATAAGACTGTTCTCTATACTCTGATATGCTCTTAAGAAGGTACTTTAGAATTAAGACCTTGCTGTGCTGTTTCAGCTATTTGGGATTTAATACAATCCTAGGCCAAGTGCCTGGGATTCATTATATAGGTAGTATTATAGCTATAATGCCTTACTCCCTCATACAGAAATAAATCCCCTGTTGGCAAATATAATTTTTCTTTGGGCTGTTATTACCATCAGTTACTTTTCTATTGAAATGAATGTTCACTGCTGACTGAAGGAACTTCAGCAGCTCAAGCAAATAAAATAGCTTTTATTGGAAGACAGACAAAAGGAGCAGAGGAATGAACATGATGTTTGTTCTACTATTGAGTGTTATTTGTGTGTCTAGGGTTGTATATCATTGTACAAAAATGTCGTATTTAAGTATGCAAAATATAATTACAATCGGTTTAATTAAAGAATACAGTTATACTTGCTCATGTTCAAAAGGGAAAATAAATAAAACGAACCATTGTAGAGGCCTCATTGATTTGCACAATGACCAAAGTCATTAACTGAGCTCTGGTTAAATGGCACTCATCTTCTTCCAGAGGAAATATGCCTGTGCTGGAGGTCTGTGATATATTTCAAAGTATTTTACACTTCACGCATGATATGTATGAAATATGCATTCTGTTGACTGGTAGCACAATCAGTAGGACATATTTTGACAGCTAAATGGCAAATTTTAATGTGACTTTCTTTTTAGTGCTCTGGAATTTCTATTTTTTTTTTCCCTACATTTGTAATATAGCCCTGCTGAAGTCTTTAAACCTCTCATGTGGCTTACCCATAATGTATCTCTCCCTGCATCTAGGTGTCATTATGTCCACTAAGTGTAAGTTGAACATGCTGCTCTCTTATGATTGTTTGTCTCAGAAATTTCTTCGGATTCCATTGCACAGCAACCGTTGCACCGATTACCACTGGAATGCAGGGACAGAGCTTATTCCATGGCCTAGGAACTTTATCTTGACTGAAAGAACAGAGCATATTTTATGTTTAAATGGAAAAGTCAGTTAAAACGTTTCACTTTGCATGAATTTTTTTGGAGGGGTGGAGGGAAAATCTAACTCTACAATTTTAGTGGCTAATTAAGGAAAATCTATTAGAAGATACTACTGTGCAGTGCTTATTACTGAATGTTTTGAGAGTGGTTTACAACTGCTGGATTGGTTCCTCAGCCAGCACAAACTGTTTTCTTGCACTGATTTAATGAAATCATTTTAATGAAGTTATGACAACATTTTGACGTATTTAAAAATCATCCTGATATTACTGCTCTTGGTATCATTTTACAGAAGAGTGGAATGAGAGAGAAAGAGATTAGAAAGCAAGATTAATTCACCTATTTTTAGGGCTTTGATTCAGTTTAAAACATCTAAATCTAGTGACAGTCCAGCATGGGTCTCAGTTACACACAAATAAGTGGGCCTATAATGCCCTAGGATATCAGACAACCACAGGGAGCTGGCACAGGAATGACAAGATCAAATCATTATGAATCTCAAAGATATTAGGCATGTATATTTAGGATGTGATTTTCATCACAGATATCTTCTGTAAACTGAGTTGAATTATCCTCTTGATGGCACTGGCTATATTTCATGACAATATGCACGTCTGGTGCCAGTTAGGTTGTCTTAGAGGCTTCCATCCAGCATGCACTGCCACTCTGCAAAGTCTAAATCTCTCTTTGTCTCTTGGTCATTTCTGACAACTCCATATGGATTTTCTGGACACCTTAAGGCAATTCAGTTAGTCATTTTGCATTTTGGAGTTGATATTTAGCTTACCTGGAGACATCTAATTTAGTATCTGGAGCTTAATCTCACACTAGATATTCATATTTGAGCCACCAAACTTTAGATAACTTTGGAGTTAATGGAAGGCATAATCACTTTTGAGACATGAATCATCTTCCTAGCTTTCTATCATAAAACAAGAAGAACCATAAGATCTAAAGTCAAGTCATATACACTGTTTTCCACTTGACTAAAATAGCATCACAAGTCTCCCTGGAAGCTAAGCATTCTGTCTGCATGACCTAGTACTTGACATGTAAGCCATACACTAAGAGCCAAAGAAGATAACAAAATCCAAGAGAACCTGTAACGGTCCTGCTAAAAGCAGATGAAAGGAAACTAAACACATAAATACATGTGGCATTAAAATATCCAAGAAAATAAGATCAGAGTTTAGAATAATGCAGCAACTTTGAATACAGGTAAATAATCCTATATATAGCTTTAGAAGTTGCCAGGAGCATTTCAAGCCTAAAGGCTTTTTTTTTTCTAAAAAGAAGAAAGTTCATTTTATTTTTTACCAGGTATGATGTAGTGAAAAAAGTTACCGTTTTCCCTGTAACTTTTACCTCACCAAATAGTTTGTCAAACTGCTCAGGGTCTGATACCTGACAAAGCAGACCTTAATGCATTACAGAATGGTCAGTCAGAAATGGTGTAACATTCACAGATAGTTTCTCTGAAAATTCAAACCCTATCTGCTTTTTTATGTTAACCAGGTGACTTCCTGTAAAAGACAGATGAATAAAATATTTCTACTCATTCCCAAATTTGTCTATTAGAGTGCAGAAGAAAGGTGACTCAATATTGAAAGGAAAAGAGTTACCTGAACCATAAGAAAGAAAATTGTACTAGAAGCAGGCAGAGAGGTAAACTTTTTGTTGTTGTGACAGCAGTGCAGGTATGATTGACAGGCTGAGGTCAATTGTACGAGGATGAACTGTGAAAGTGTTGGGTCCAGCTTTTGGGTCACAACACCCCATGCAGCACCACAGGCTGGGGTCAGAGTGGTTGGAAAGTGGCCTGGCAGAAAGGACCTAGAGGTGTTGGTTAACAACAGCAACCTGAGCCAGGTTGTGCCCAGGGGGCCAAGAGGGCCTGCAGCATCCTGGCCTGGATCAGCAGTGCTGTGGCCAGCAGGTCCAGGGCAGTGATTTTCCCCTTGTATTGGGCACAGGTGAGGCCACACCTCAAATCCTGTGTCCAGTTCTGGGCCCCTCTTGGGCTGGAGTGTGTCCAGAGAAGGGCTATGGAGCTGGTGGAGGGCCTGGAGCATGGATGTCATGAGGAGCAGCAGAGGCCTTGAGCCATGCCAAGGGAGGTTTAGACTGTGTATTAGGAAAAATTTCTTCACTAAAAGAGCTGTAAAGTACTGGAACAGGCTGCCAAGGCAGTGATGGAGTCACATCCCTGGAGGCACTTGAAAGATATGTTTATGTAGTTCTTAGGGACATGGCTTAGTAGTGAGCTTGGCAGTGCTGGGTTAACAGTTGGACCCAAAGATCCTAAAGGTCTTTATCAACCTAAACAATTCTATGACTATTTAATAATAATTTAAAGATTATATCAGCATTTTCTTTTTATACTTTATAGGTAACTAAAACTCCTTTGAATATAAAAATAACACCTTAGTGCTATCTTGGAAGCAGAAAGTGAACAGACTTCAATCTTATTAAAGGAGATTAAAATTATATTGAAGACACAAAGGAAGATAAACTGTCATCATTATTACTGCAGGTTGCTCAGGATATGTATAAAAAGGAAAGCCAGAGGTAGGAAGCTCAAAATGAGTATATGTAAACACCTAGATAAATCTCTCATTTGGGTCATTCTCATTTCTGTGTTCTGGTGGATGCTGCTTCCATTTCATTTTTATCTTTTCCCTACCACAGAAAGCCAGGCTGGGATTTTTCTTGTCTAATTTGAAGCATCAGCATTACAGACACTTACATGTGGGACAATCACATGCTGAGGGTGACTGACTTGATGTTGTCATTCACATCAACTGCCTTTTTTTTTTGCTTTAAAGGGAATATATAGTGATTAGCATGGATAGTAGATGCCTAAATTTCATCACATGAATCTCACCCTAAGTAATGACAAAGACAGTCATCATAGTACATACATAACATTCAATTTATGAAAAGCATCAAAAGCACTGAAATGAAAAGCTATAGGTGTTTCTATATTGAAAATAGGTCAATGTATGGCTTAACCAATGTATGCTGTGCCACAGTGTTAAACTGAATAAACCTATCAGCTTGTGCTTTTATTTGTCCATTATGTTGATTTTGGTGTTTTCATGGCACCCAGAGAAAATTAAAAATCGGGAGAAACTCCTAAAAACCAAGGACAAGTAAACCCTGATGGAACAGCCAGCATTCAGAGGACAGTATCAGCCAGGTAACAGGAACCCATAAAAGTTTAAAGCACACAGGGATATTGCTTCAGTACCAGTGAAGTACCAGTGTTTGATCAGCAGAGACAGTCTAGTAAGAAGGAGTATAATGATTAAAGCCTGTTATAAGCCAATAACAGTCCAGAATTATTCTCTCTACAACCATTTTCTGTCTTGGGTTCTGACTTCCTAAGCATCATCCTATTCTGAGTTTGACTGATTTACCTTTCTTTCCAGTCATTAGCAGCACAGCAATGATGCAGAGGACATTTAAAAAGAAGTTTGTTCTTTTCCTTGTTCTTCAGGAAGGAGTGACAGCATTACAAAGATAAGCAATTAATGAAGGAGAAAGAAAACTGTGTTTTCTTCATCATACAACACTAAGATAAGTGAGAGAAGATAGTTTCAAAGGAAGAGTCAAGAAAATTGAAAATCCCCACCCTATTCTCAGGGAAAAAAGAAATCAAGGAAGAAAATAGGTCCGTGCAGGCCAGGAGGAAATTCCCTCAAGCATTGTATTTCATTCTTTTCAGTAGAATATTTTGGTGGAGTGTTTTTTTCCTTTTATTCTAACTACAAAACATGTAAAGTTCTGCAACAATCAAAATAAAATGGCTGAGAAAGTATGGAAATTCTGAAGATGTGCTTTCTCAGCTGCACAGTATCTTCTAAATGAATTAAATTTATTTCAGGTTCTTGGCATGCTTACTATGGAAATTCTCAATAATGGCAGTTGCTTGCATTACCTCACACATGTTCAAGGCTTTATAGTTTGCAGGATGATACATTAGGTTGGTTTCAGAGTTTACAGACTTTTTGTCCATGGCCATTTGGGGACACCAAGACAGTAAGAATTATTGAAACCAAAAAAGCATGAAAATAAGGAGTCTGATAGGTGGTATGTCTTCAAAGTTCCCAGAGTTGCCAGGTACATGATGACCTTCTGGCAAAGACATAAAGAAAGGCCCTCTGGAAGACCTGGGTACCTGGATCTAAGTTTTCAGAAAATAAAAACAAACCACCTTATTTTTCACACAGGAAGGTGAACAAACTTTTGGCAGAACTCGACCTGTAATTCAGTAAAGGTTTTGTCAAGCTCAAAAAATTAAGGGCAAGCTTTTAGAACTAATGAAATTGATGGGTTTTGATAAAACTTGAATGTTAAAAATTCTTAATCTTGAAGATTGAGAACTTTACAATATGTCAATGTTTTTAATTATGTAAGCCTCAAATATCATTATGAAATTATTCATTTCTTATTAAATAGTGGAAAAAATTAGGTACAGTGAATAGCCAGTATTCATAAAAGCAGAAAAAAGATCATACCATACAGGTTAATGTTAGACTGAGTGACAATTTCTTTCCCTCTGATAGGCAGACGAAAATCTCCTGGTGGTTTTCAGAGCTTTGGGATGGAAGAATCAATGCATTTGGTGATGGAAATCACCCCTCAAAATCCTTACACTAAGAAATTCAGGAGACAACCCCCACTGGTACCTCATCCTAGGATGCAACATTAGAGCTGCTTTTATCTCTGAACCGTAACAGAAGATCTGTTGTTTCTCAACATCAGATAAATGCTGATAAGCCCCTCCAGCAGCCTTTGTGGCACCAGTGTTGCCCAGGCCTGTGTAATCTGTTCCTTGAGCAAGGCTCAATCAGTTCTTCTGCAAGAAGGTGGCTTCAGAAACTCACACCTAAGATAGTACTTCTGTTTTGTCTTGCTCCTAGTTTAACTCTGAAAATGATAATCAGCTAAGGAGGTAAAAATGAAGGCAGATTAACCTTTGAAACTGCTACTAGGGGCTGCTGGTTATCTTATACATGTCAATGAATCTTCACCGGGATCTGCATTACACACACACACACACAGAGTTTTTAATATCAATATATTGAACATGCAGGTATTTTTATATGCCTGCACCATCACAATCATTTCCTACATTTTCACATTTTGAAGGTATTATTTTTAATATAGTTTTCTATTTCTGTCATTTCAATTTATTGGTGAAGGAAGACTGAGAGAACATGTTTTCTTTTCCTTGGAACATAAATACCCCCTTGGTAAGCGCATGGATGATATATTTTGCACCAGTATTATAATATAACTGCACCCTTTTTTTTTTCTTCTGTTCCTGAGAAGTCTGCAAAACATCAGTAGTTATGTTTTACCCTTCTTAGTGACATCTATGTCAGATAACTTCCTCTAGCTTAAAAGGAATGAAACTGAAGTGTTATTAGCCCTTGTGCTAAATTGCTGCTGACTTTCCTTCTCAATCAGCCTTTTCTCTTAAAGGGCTGCTGATTAAGCCTGAATGAAGACTTTGACAGCTATTCTACTTAAAAACAATTCTATTTATATACCATATGATTATATTTGTGGATACATGTGACAAAACCTGGTTTCTTATGATTAGTGAATCTTGTACGAGACCAGGACTTTGCTACTGCTATAATTTTCCTATCAGAAAAATGTCACAAAACGCAACTTATCCCTCTCTAAAACCATAGTTATTTCAAATGCCACTCTAAAAGAGAATGGAACATGGACAGAGGGCCCCATAGTGATAATTACCAGTGGGGGTGCAAGTAGAAAAATTGGCACTAGGCAAAAATACGGGATAAAATAAAGTGTTTTGAAATCTTGCAATTAATCCATAGCCCAAATCTGGCTGGTAATATGAAAGAAGGCAAGATAGACTTTGTTAGCTGTTTCTCAATTTCTTTTTGAAACTGTAATTTGAGTTTTTACTTTACACGGGATTTGGTCCACAAAATTTTTATGGTGTCCCTGAGGACCACCATTCTATATTTTAAACTCTGGCTCAAACTTTAAATTCTAATCCCTTTGTCTGGTAACAACAGTCCCTGCAACAGCACATGGAGGAAGTTAAAGGCCAAAAAATTTGGATTCCCAACAACCAGCTCAACTAAATCAGATACTTGGAAAGGTTTAAGCATTGGACCATGCTTCCCTTATACTAGATTTGAGAGCCCCTATGAGACTGCCACTCACAATCACAAACCTCTTTCAGCTTAAAGTCAATTTATTTTTAAGTACAATGAGTTCCTTCCTTTCACTTTACAATAGTGACAAAGGAGCAATCACAATGTGGAGTTCAAGACATTTACCAAAGGGCTTAGAAATATGGTTCATGTGCATTATGGGCCTGCGGAAATAAAAATAATGTATTTTTGCCATACCAGGACAATATTGTACTCAGTATTAAGGGTCACCTGATCATCCTTACTCTGATCTAAATCCTCTAAAATGGATTTAAAACTGGAGCCTAAACTTTGCAAAAATCAACAGACTTAAGCTGAACTAGATAACTGAAGGAGAGGCTGTGTTTGTTGTGTGCCTGGGCTTTAGTAAAGCTTTGGACATCATTTTCTACAGATTCTGCTGGACAAGCTGGCTGCTCAGTGATGGAGGAACTGAACAGGTTCACTCTTTGCTGGGTAAAAAACTGTACAGGCCCACAGAGTGGTGGTAAATGGAGTTGCAGCCAGTTGGTGTGTGTGAACTTGGCAGTGCTGGGTTAATGATGGGATTTGATCCTCTTAAGGATCTTTTGCAACCTAAATGGAACTTTGATTCTACAATTCATAACTTACAGTAAAGGTTATGCTAAATGTTTGGCGCTGTCTTTCTCTGTGTGTAGGCCTGAGTTCATAAACATTATTATAGTGCCTATTTTCTATTAAGCTATTTCTAAAATGAAAAATTGATTTAGGTGCTCTCTGTGCTCTTTCCAGATTAATAGGATTTCATAGGATTGTTTAATTTATTTATTTTCCCAGGAAAATATTTTCTCACATGGACTACAACAATCATAAATAGCACCAAGATAACATATGGGCAACTGAATCCCTCAAGACTCAAACACTCATCTAAAGAAAATATGGAAGGTTGGTTCTTAGATAAGGTGATTCCTAGTATTTGGCAAGTTATGTAGATCACTATGTAGGGTAAATATTTACCAAAATTATGAATAAATAGATATAAATTTATAACATGCATAAATTTCTTTCTGGGCGATAAACTTTCCTATCCTAAAGAGTCTTTAATATATCAAAAATAAAAGAAAAATAATCCCCAAAAGTAAAACTTTTCAAAATGCAGATTTTGAAGCTAAAAAATATTCAAATTATGAATAAAACTGATTAATGTAAAACTGATGATAATTAAAGAGGAAAATAACTTAGTCAGAGATGGTGCCTTCTTGGTCTCTTGAGTCTTGAGATCAATTTTAGATCAAGTTAGATCCCTTTCTCAGGGATATGTCTATCAAGAACTTCCAGACTAAAATCTATGAAGGAAGTGGGCAGACTGTTCTGACTGAATTCCTTACATTTCCAGCCTGAATTTCAACCTTTCTGAACTCAGTGGAGGAAGACTGCTTAATTGTTTAACTTGGGCCAGCCTTAAGTCTGTATATTTTGAAGACAGCATAGCACTCCACTGATTATTTATTATTAATTAATTAATTAATAATTAATATACAATATTAATTACAGCATAATTAGACAAAGACAGGAGAGAAGGAAATACGGGTGCAAGGCAGTAGAAGTTAACACAATTTAAAAAAATGAAACCACCAACTATTAAGTACTTTTTGCTACAATATTTAGCGCTCTTAAAATATTTTGAGCATCACACAAAGCCAAAATCTGAGAATGTAAATTAGTAAGAAATGATATTCATGCTTTCACGTAATGGTACAGAAAGGTCCTTTTCATATGTGATACTATGATAAAACCTGCATAATTATTGAGGGAAAATGGATTAATTTAGTGATATAAAATATAATGTGATTTGATTTTACAGCTGAAAGAGTCAAAAAACCCTTTGGATATTACTAAATAGTATTTAAGTGTATAAAGAGTATTTTAACAAATTTTTGTTTCTGAGGGACATATAAAATAAGGGTTTAGTTGTGATGTTTCTTGGCTTTTTGAAGGTCAGAAGTATTTGTTATGAAAACAGAACTGTCTACAGAAGTACCTGGTCATGGGAACATTTACAAGATGTAAAATTTGGATTTCCAAATCCAAATTTTGAGTCTTTTTCAACTAAGCTTTGGCCTTAACACCTGAAGGACTTAACATATTTTAAAACGTAAAATTTGACGAGATCACAGATAGAAGAACACAGGAAGATATAGACAACAAAATAAATATCAAGTCATAACCAGCTGGAATCCAGCTTTTCACCCTTAGAAAAGTGATCTTTCCATCAAAATCTACATTTTGTTAATGTGTATGGGAAATGAGCAATTTCATGTGAATGGTTCTCACTCATTTTGTTAACCATGAAAAATTGAATCAAAAATATATACAATGAAAATCTTAAAACAGAATGAAGAGCATCCTTCATAAAACCCCTTATTATTTGGTAGTCTGGTTCAGTAATAAATTTTTTTTTTTTTTGACATTTTGTTGGAGCAGAGGAAAAACAAAAACATTTTTAATTCTTTTTTATATATATTCCCTATTAGAAAATTTCAGGGAGTCATAAAACCAAAGAATATTTAAATTCTTTTCATGACTTACGTTTTTCTCAATAAGTTGGGAAAAAAAGTATAATTTGATTTTTATAAGGTCTTATATCCACATAGTTTTTTCTTCATATTTGTTACTCAAAGTTCTGGAGGCTTGTATGAAATCACCCTCAGTTCAGCCACTGTCTGTATCGAGAAAAAGTATTTTTCTTCAACTTTTCTTACAGGGACTATTAGTTGGACTAGACAAAATTATAGATGGAGCCACATGGAAGGGTAGAAACCTGGGCAATGCTCATAATCCTTTTCCTCTGACTCTTGTGAGAATGGCCACTTCTTCCCATCAAAATACCCACACAGATAAATCACAATATATTTTCTCAGTTCTAGTGAGCAAAAGATTGGGTCTCTCCAGGTGTAGGGAACTGTCCAGCAACTGTCAGTCTTGATTGCCTTGGATGCAGCAGTTCTTCAGCACACATTATTTTGGGTTATTTGCAAGCCCCCAGTGCTACCATGGCCCTTCAAGAGCCAGCACTGAAGCAGCACAATCATCAGAGGTGCACTTGAAATATTGCATCAGATATGGCTGAGCAGCCCCTAGTCCATCACTTCAATCTTAATGGGAGAGCACGGCTAAAGTGGTTGGGTGGTGATGATATTCCTGCTTTTGCAATTTTTTGCTGCTTCTTAGAATCATTTTGCCTCCTGTACATGGCCCAGCCAGTGAGCCAGATGGTCATAATATCTGATAAATGTTTTGAGTGAATGGAGTGGATACTGCTGTGCATTGACAACTGAGCATCTGATGTCAGAAGTAATGTGTTTATGCAGAATTACTAAGAGAGGAGGAAGTATAATTGAAGGATACAGAGAAACAGAGGGGGGATTTCTATAAGAATGATAATGAGAATGATTAGGAGATGCAATAAAACCCTCCTCCATGAATAGAGATTGCAAAGAATAGTGTGATTTCCTCGAGAAATGAAACAAGCAAGAAGGGACATAATAAAGTGTTAAAAAACAAATGCTGTGTGGCAGGAGGAATAGGGACTAATATTCCTCCTGGCATAAAAGGGGCCTTCAATCAAACAAGAAGGGACAATTGCTGATTATTTCTAGACAATAAATAATTAGGCTGTGCAATACACAGCTGCATGATACAAAGGGAAGACTGGACAGTAATATGACTAGCAACACTACTGACTTAATGATCCAAGTTTTGGGTAGGGACATAAAACCCCATAATTTAAACCAGTGTCTTTCAGCTATTAATAGCAAGTCTTTTGGAATTAAGCAGGCTCTTTTGTCTTTTCCTGCACATTTTTTTTTAAATTTTGTAGCTACTTCTCTGCAGCTACTGTTGAAGAAATGTAGAAGATGAGATGAACCGTGCAGTTTGTACCTTACGACTTGCACTAAACTCTCATGAAAAGCTGCAGCATATTTCACCATAGTAGGTGATAGACTTCTAATTTTGGGTACTGTACATTGCAAATATATTGCCCTGTGAATGTGATGTAAAATTATTTTGTTCTAGTAGAATTATGCAGAATCTAATAATCTCCTATAAAGTCTCACTCTTGAACTTTTAACTGTTCATCTAGCATAGAGATATGAATATCTTCAGAAGCAGCACTTTCTGTCATAAATTTTATAACTAATGGGGAGTGCAGGTGTTAGAGATACAGAAACCAAGACTTAAAAATTTCCACAGCCATCCTCTTCAGGTTAATGGGCTGACACTTGTACATTGCTCAGCTGGCTGGCAGTAAATCTGTCCTGATCTGACCTCCAAGCCATGCAGTTCGGATTTGTTGTGTGGTGGTGGTCAGAAAAAGACAAGTTCTGTTCTGCACATACACTTGAGATGTGTTGCATGGAGAGCTAACAACGGACAGCTGAGCATAGTCTTAATAAACTCTCCTGATTTTTCTTGTTGTCGCTGATATTTCCATGGTCCAGCAGTTTCAGGAACTGTGTTTCACACACAAATTCATTTCGAAGTGTAGCTTTTCCCAAATATTTTTTTTTTTTTTTTTGTAGCTCTTCTTGTTCAATAGAAATTTATGAGTCAGAAAGCATCCAGGAGATGCAGAGCTGAAGTTTTGCCCTTTTAGGGCTAAACACTACCATTCACAATTCATGCATTTGTTAGACAACTATCATGATGCCACTGCTTGGCCAAAAGCAATGGCAAAATCCAGATCCCCAAGGATTAGTAGGAACTTTGGATAGTGAAGCACTTAGTAAATTGGCAGGCCTCTACATCACGCTGACTTTAACTTTGTAGGAGTCCACTGAGTATCACTCCTGTAGAGTTAATCAGCTGGCAAGTTTTCACAGTGCTCTTGTCCTTGAGTAACCTGAAACGCTGGTCTTTGGCCCTATTCCTCAAAGTAGCTTTGCCATAGAATCATAGAGTTGAAGGGACCCACAAGAATCATCGAGTCCAGCTCTTGGCCCTGCCAGGACACCCCAAGAGTCACAGCCTGTGCCTGAGAGCATTCTACAAATGGTTCTTGAACTCTGCCAGGCTTTGTGCTGTGAGTACTTTCCTGGGGAACCTGTTCCAGTGCCCAATGACACTGTGGGTGAAGAACCTTTTCTAAATATACAGCCTAAACTTCCCCTGACACAACTTCAGGCAGTTCCTTGGTGTCCTGTCACCGGTCACCACAGAGAAGAGATCAGTGTCTGCCTTTTTAATTCCCCTCAAGAATAAACTGTAGACAACAATGAGGTCTCCCCTCAGTCTCCTCTCCTCCAGGCTGAACAAACCAAGGGACCTCAGCCACTTCTCATAAGGCTTCTCCTCTAGACCTTTCATCCTCTTCATAGCTCTCTTTGGATGCTCTCTAATAGCTTTATATCTTTCTTATATTGGGGCACCCAAAACTGCCCCCAGCACTGGAGCTGAGGCTGCCCCAGCTCAGAGCAGAGCAGGACCATCCCCTCCCTTGCCTGGCTGGCCGCGCTGTCCCTGATGCACCCCCAAGACACGGCTGGCCCTCCTGGCTGCCAGGGCACTGCTGACTCACGTTCAACTTTCTGTCCACCAGGACTCCCAGGTCCCTTTCCATGGCACTGATCTCCAGAATCTCTTTCCCCAGGCTGTCCATACATCCCATTGTCCCATCCCAGGTGCAGAATCTGGCAATTGTCTTTGTTAAACTTCATGCAAATGGTGATTGCTCAGCTGTGTTCGCACACAGGCTGAGAAGCCTGGGAAGAGCTGCAGGCCTCTCAGGCTGTGTACGACCACACTCAGCCTTCTAATTTTTAAGGATAAGCTACAGGAATGACAGATGTGATGCCAGAGGGGAATGAGAATGCATTTTATTCCTGGCATAGAGAACTTGCTGGGTGGAAGTTGTGGCTACATTGAGGATGCATTGGTGTTAGCAAGCAGACCACAGGGGTGTGAGATGGAGGAGTTTCAGCAAATGGTGCTGATGGAAATTGTCTACCTGCTGTTACTTGAAAGTCATTTTTCATAAATACAGAGAGAATTAGCTCTCTACTTGAGGATGTGGGGGTGGATTCAGTGGGGAGACCATTATCACCTCAAGAGACATAGCACAGTGGCTGAAGCAGAGTTTATTAGGTTTTTACTATAGGTCATATTTTTAATCCTTCCTGGTCCAAAGAAAGCTCAGAAACTCAAGCATGTTAACATCCATTACATCCTCTATACATCTGTTCATGTTAATTATTTAGATAGGTTGCCTCGGGAGATTGTGGACTATTGGAGTATAAGGGTCAGTGGAAGTATTCAAAAGTTGTCTAGTCATGGTCTTGGGCAACCAGCTTTAGGTGGCTCTACCTGTGGGCAGATGGACAAGATGGGTTGGACAAAACAAATTTCAGAGTTCCCTTCTAATTTCAACCATTCTGTATTCTATTAAAGCAATGATAAGGCAGCTAATTATAATTGTTTACTTAAAAGTGGCAATTGTGTGGAAAAATATCACCACTTACAATCTGTGTTATGATATCCCAAGGGTTAGAATGCAATGTCAGAGTGTCAAGACCCCTCAGTTTTGCAACAGTAAGGCCAGACTAGTGAGGCTGACCATTGCCTCTGACACACTGGTGACTATCACAGCAGGGGAGAGCCATGTCCTACAGCCCTTTCCACATCAGCTGATCTTGTGTGAGTTACCATTCAGTTGTACATGCTCCTACATGAAGGCGACATTTTCCCTAGCATGAGGCATGAAAAAACTTCTCAGTGGCTGGGAACATGCTCTTTCCATTGCTGACTTCTATTGAGAAGAGGAAAAAAAGGGAAGCAGAAAGACTAGTAAACTGTGCAGCCCTGAACAACTCACACCTAAGTGCAAGTAAATTTCATACAATGGCACAAAATTTACCGTTAATCATGAGGGAGCAATGTTGCAACGAAATGGTATTTGCTTCAGCTTTAGACACTGGGAAACTACAGCCTACACTGTTACCTAGCACTTGGCACTGGAGATACTAACTTTATTCCTTTAAAACCAGAAAGTATGTTCAGAAGATGTAACGCTTTCTATTGCTTAAATCAAACTCACGTTTTCATTTACCTATATATATACAAAAACTTTCAGACAACTCTTAGAAACTCATCCTGTCTATTACGCAAAATAATTCTTTTTAGTAAAAAATATTTCCAACAAAGTTCTCATTTAAATGCAATCATCTGGGCAGAATTTGTTTTGAAAGGATGAAATGCAAAGATAATTTGACACAGGATTGTAATATTACTGTGCTGCTGAGTTGTTTTGCAAAGTTACAGAGAATACTATGTACTCTAGTGTTCAGGGCTGGGAATGGGGTAGACTGACTTCACTCCTTCTATGTCTTTTGACCTACTGCAATAATAAATAAGATGCTTGACTTGTCCATGCCTGCCTGGAAATTTCCCAGCAAGGTCCATATAAGTAAATGGTGCAATTAGTCATGGGATCTTCCTTCCATGGGAAAATTTGTAATTTTTACAAGCAATTCAAATAGAAACTAACTAGCTAACTAGCTTAATTATAGCTTTTCTTGGGCATATGTATTATAAATGCATTAATTTTGTATTGACAATTACTTCTTACCATGTTTATGACTTTAAACAGTATTCAGAGCCCAAATATGTCTCTGAATCTGGGGATACAAATGCTTTTTCAGGTATACATGAGTAGTACTCTAGGCTATCTTAAAGCACACCTGCCTCAGAAAAATCATTACCACAAAGAAAGGCAATAGCGGTCCTTTTTTTCTCGGAATGTCCAGATATTCAGCAAAGATATGATTTCAAGGATCACAGAATCACAGAATGGTTGGGTTTAGGTTAGAAGGGTCCTTAAAGATCCCTTACTCCAGTCTCCCTACCATGGGCAGGGACAGCTTCCACTAGACCAGGTTGGTCAAAGCCCCCAGCCTTTCCTTGGACTCTTCCAGGGTCAGGCCATCCACAGCTTCTCTGCACAACCTGTGCAAGCTTATCACCCTCATGGTGAAGAATTTATCCCTAATATCTAAACTAAATCTGCTGTCTGTCAGTTTGAAGCCATTCCCCCTTGTCCTGTCTCTTCATGCACTTGAACTCTCCTGTAGCCCCTTTAGATACTGGAAGGTGCTCTAATATGTCTCCAATGCCTTCTCTTCTCTGGGCTTAATAATCTCTTAACATGGTGAAAAGATTTCTCCTGTCCCAACAAAAAATGTACTTCACTATAAACACAGAAGATTGGAGAAAAGATGGCATTCTTTTCCCCAGCTTATTAAGGTAAGTGAAGATTCAAATTAAGTGGTAGTGAGGAAAATGCAGCAAACTTGTAATCTGTAACGACCTATCACCAGACCTACAAATTGTAGAGACATCTTAATAATGCAAAGGTCTCTATCACGCCTGAAAAATATTCAACTTGTCTAACACAGTGAAATGTATTGAAAAAATCACGATTATCTGTGAACACATCAGGTCTGATTGGGCTCTATTCATCTCTGGTTCTGAATACAAGTTTCTTGTCTGTACTCTTTTTTCTTACAGTTTGTTTTTTTTCCAGAAATACATTCTTTTCACAAAAATACATGGCAAAATAGACATTTCCACAAAAGGTATAAGAACAGGTATGAAATATCTGGGCTACAAAGTCCTTTTGTGGTAGGGAACTTGGGGCTGTGGAGCTGCAGGACTCTGATTGTGTGTTTCAGTCAAAACATAGGCAGTAGGTCATGGCAGAATTTTTAAATCAGAGCTGAAGTGGTGATATGATGGTGGTGAGAGACCATGGAAGTTCTTTGACTGTGAAAGGAGAAAGTCTCCTTGGACAAAGTGAAGGAGGCTGGATTTTGTCCATGGAACCTAATGAAGCATCACTATCTCCCTTCATCCAGCCTCACAGTGAGCTCTGTCAGCAACTAAGACAGGACTTATCAATCTTCCACTCACCCGTAATCCCTGCTAACCCCACTGCCACCTGAAGGAGAAAAAGCTAGAAAAGCTCCCCTTTTGTCCCCTTCTAACCCACAACACTCTCATTGCAGCCATGAGCTACCTTTCTCTGCCATCCATTGTTCAGCTAGTGAGATATCCTGGGGGGCACTGAAGCAGGAAATGCAGCCCAGCAACATGTAGCAAAGTCAAAAAGGGCACAAACAGCAAGGGAAGACGCGTGCTGCATAACCATACTGGTCCAAAAGGTTTTACGGATTGGGCCCCTCAAAAAGGTAAGGAAAAGTTAGAGATATCTAGATAGATAGATAGATAGATAGATAGATAGATAGATAGATAGATAGACAGACAGACATCCACCCTACTGCTTTTTATACCTTCAGTGACACCTTCCATCCCACCAAGCCTGCTTCTTTCTCCTCAGTGGAAGCCTGGTGATCATTTCCCTCTTATTGAATCCAAAGATGGCATAGGTATTAGCTGGCAACACTTGGGAACTGTAATGTGTACTATTCATGAAGTTGCTGAAAATACTGGTCCTTACTGTTCCAGTTAGAATGAAAAAATCCCTCTATAATCTCACAGAGGTTTTGCATGGCACAGCCAGCATCCTCTACTCAGAGGGCATTGGTGAAAGAGGTAACTAACCACCTGCAGCAGTGAGCTTATCAGTGACAGGCTTCCATATGGCATCTAAAACAATGTGTATGTATTCCTTTGTTGATCAGGTACGATAGCATTACCCAGCAACACAATAAAAAAACCTTTCTGGCAATACAAACAGATACCCAAACGCTCTAAAGGCTCTGTTCTGGCATGGAAATAAGCAGTAGCTTCAGGCTGGAGATAAGAGGACTCAGACAGCATTTTCTCCTACAAAATTTCCCCAGATATCTCTAAGGCTGCCTAAGTGTTTCACCAAGGTGTGATGGTTTTGGCTGAGGTAGAGTTAATTTTCTTCACGTTGGGTAGTATGGGGCTGTGTTTGTGCTGAACACAGGGCTGATAATGCAGAGATGCCTTTGCTGCTTTTCATACTGCCACGCTGGTGAGGGGACTGGGAGCGCATGGGAGGCTGAGAGGAAACACAGCCAGGACAGATGATCCGAAATGACCAAAGGGGCATTCCAGAACATATGGCATCACACTCAGTGTATAAAGGGGAGGGTAGAAGGAAGAAGGGGGGGGGATGTTTGGAATGATGATGCTTGTCTTCCCAAGTAATCGTTACGGCTGATGGGGCCCTGCTGTCTTGGAGAAGACTGAACACCTGCCCAACCATGGGAAGCAGTGAATCAGCTCCTTGTTTAGCTTTGTTTTTGTGTGTGGCTTTTGCTTTCCCTATTAAACTGTTTTAATGCCAACCCTCACGTATTCCAGCTTTTACACTTGATTTTCTCCTGGATCCTTCTGGTGGGGGAACAAGTGAGTGCCTGGGTGGGGCCTGGTTGCTGCCTGGGGTTGAACCAGGATACAAGGCTTGTACTGAAAAGAAATAATAACTACACTGGTTTGTAGGGAAGACCATGCCAAGCAGTGCTCATAGACTTCAGGAATGGACACAAAGCAAAGGCTAGATGGCTGTGTATAAGAGGGAGGGGGATGTTAGCAATCAAAGGGGTAATATTTGGATGATGGCTAAGGAGACCTCAACCACCCTGACCACAGACAACTTGTCCCACAGCTCAAACTAGCTAATCATTGACCAGCGGGTGTCAGAGAGAGCGGCTTGGGAATATGGGAAAATTGTGTTCTTTAGATCAAGTAGGATCTCCCAAAAATTTGCTCAGCCATTGCAGAGCATGGGAACAGCTTGTAGCAGGAGACATCAACTCTGCCTCTGTGCACCTTCCAGTTCTGCTCTGAGGACACTACAATTCCACTAATCTGAGTTCTCGTCCTACATTCATGAATTTCCTCTGACTGAGACAGAGCAGTGCTATTGAAAAGGGGGAAGAATATGAGCTGTAATTCTGGTAACATTGGTAACAAGTCATCAAGAGTTTCTCCCAAGCCATATTCTGCAGACATACAAATTACTCCTTCCTGCTGCACCTGCCTGGGTCCAATGGCCCAGCCAGGAGCTTGGCAGAAAAGGGGAATTGGGTGGCAGTACCACTGTATTGCCCATGAAGCAGGAGGAACAGGACAGGTAGGACATAGAACAAAAATAACTCTCGACATCACCCAAGAGAAGATTTTAAGCTCAGCTGCAACTTCTAAAGGGGCTGATACTGAAAAAAGAAAACAAACAAACAAACAAAAAACCAACCCAAACCCCTACTACCCAAACTCCTGTCATCACCTCCTGTGAAACAGATGAAAAAGCAGCATGGTACTTCTGAGAGTGATCTCCTGAAAGGTCTCGTGTTCTCAGAGAAGATATTCAGGGACATAGTTACATTTTGGGCAGCTCCCGGCTACATGTTTATAGGGGATATGTTGCCTGCAGAGCAGGCTAGAGGCAATCTAAGGTAAAAGACCTCAAATGTCTGAAGTTCATACATTAAAGTGTTGGCATCACATGCTTCAGTCTATTTGATCTACTTTTGTTGTGCTAATGAAAGCAAAGCCTGGCAAATGGTCAAAGACCCTGGACATCAGTCAATGTATTTTAGTTATCTCTCAGGCTTAGCTTTTGAAGGAATCAAATAGTTTCCTCTGAAGATAGAGTAAGGAGAAATGTTTCACATGGTACTCTTTCCCTCTCACACTCCTAGGGAGTGTTCCATGGTTCTTTCTCCTCTCACCAGTCCCATTCACCTGCTGCCAATTCAAAGCATACAATATGTGCATTTGGCTTTTGCCAAGTCTGGCACTTCTAGCAAGTTATAACAGAGGATTTAACCTTTTTGGAGTGCATTTTGAGTTGAAAAAAAATATAAAAATATGCCCTCCAAATGCAGTTCTTAGGACCTGAAGGAGATTCAGGCCATGTGCTCTATTGTGTGAGTGCACAGCTCATGCTCCACAAGGAGCAATGTGGGTAGAGTTTGCAGTTCTGCACCATGAATACCTCAGTTGCAGATCCCTTTATCACTGCCAATGTTTTCTATCTTGTACTTATTGTTTGCCACTTCCTACTTAAGTAATTGCAGCAACATCAAACAAAGCCTGCACATCCACACAAAAAAAAATTTCTAAATATCCGAGATTCAGGAAATGGCTCCAGTGATCTGATTCTAAGAGATTGATAATTTCCCTTCTTTTCCAGTTTTGGGGGGAGGAAGGATTTTCATGTTAGCTGGCAAAACTAACATTTCAGCAAGTCTACAATCCAAGCTTGCACAAATTTTAACTTAGTGATTATTATAAAAGATTCACATTGTCTAGGAAAGCCCTCTACAAAAGTGTGTGCTGTAAATATGTATTTTATATAACGTAGATATTATATATTTTTATCCAGGTACACTGCCCATGCAAAACTTAATTTGCCAATATGATTCTCTTGTCAAATATTTTCATGTTTAACCAGCTATGTGCAGGAAATCAAAACTAACACAGTGAAATCAATAGTCTGGCAGGGAATTCTCCTCTAAAAATTTCCCAGGAGCCTGGGGTTTTCATCTACGTTAATGCTCACTCAGAGGGCAAGGGAAAAAACAGACAAATGTCTTGAGAAAAAAAGTGTAATTCAAGTGCCAACAACTCTCCTAATAAGTACAGAGCAATTTTACACAGAAGCTGGGCACTGTAATGATTGTCCAATAAAACCAAATTGCTGTATAAAGTGCACAAGCAGTCATTTGAAGAGGCTTTGAGTGGATGGATACTGGCCAAGAGCAAGTCACAGGGGAAACAAAACACCCAATGATACTTCAGTGAAGTGTTTGCATGGGGTTGGACTGTCAAGTTTGTGCTCTTTTGTGCACTGAAAGATCTGCCATTTTGTTGAACTTGCTGCAGCTGCATAACCTGTTGGCAGGAGAAAGTTTTGTTGTTGTTTGTTTGTTTTTTTCTCAGCTTCAGCTGACTACTTTGCCAATCAGTCAGATGCAATTTACAATCAGTTTAAGATTGCTCATCATTTCCGATGACTGGCATGCTGACTCTGACAGAAAACCAAATTACAACCCATACCAATCAACAGCATAAACTGCTTTCAACCCTTCTCTCTTTTTTAGGCAGTGGCACATTTTTCCCTTTCTGTCCTGGAGAAGTTTGCCACCCTTTGCCAGTGGAAACGGACATGATGGAAGTTCATACAGAGCGGTAGTTTGAATTATTATATGTGTATACACTTATCACAGCATCTGCATTTAAGATAAGAGTGATAAATGGAACCTTCCTACGAAAGTTCCATTGTGTCTCAATGCAATTAATAGAAAAGTAGCAAGCTGCTCCAAGCAGCAGCTTATGGCAACAGTGGCATATCCTTCTGATTTCCACAGCTGGAAGCCCTATTCTAGCAGTGTTGGATAGAGTATTTCCATTTTTCCAAGACTTCACAAAGGAGAGGCCTGATGGTCACATTCTCAGCACTTTTAGCAAAACTACTTGTATGCACCTACACCAACAATTTAATAACATTTTGACCACAACTTGTTGCATTAAGCTTTGCCATCCCTTACAATAGCAAATGCCCCTTGAATCAACAGCAACCTGAAGAGTTTTTGCTGGCCCCAAAGAGCTAGCAAACTCACATTAGAAATGACCAGCAATTGCAAGAAGGTGCTTCTCTATCTGGTTTAGGAATAAAAATTGGTTTGTATCTCCACAGTTAAATGTTCTGGTACTATTTTCTGCTACATTCAAACAGTGGTTCGCTCACTGTGTGAGAAGTTTCCATCCTTTTAGAGAGGACTTTCATTAACACAAAAATATCTCTGCTATTTTGTTCTAGTTTTTTATCCCCTTTTTTTGTTGTTGTTTTAGTACTTTTCGTTTGTTTGGTTTTGGTTCGTTTTTTTTGTTTGTTTTTTTTTTGTTGTTGTTTGTTTGTTTTTTTCTTCATGGTTCTCAATTTTCCATGTTTAGGAATCATCTTCCAAGAACTAATGATTTAGATTACCTTAACCGATATTCTCTTCTTTTGAAGGGAATCAAGGCTCTGTCAGATAAGGCAGAAGATTCAAATTACTTGCTCGATTATACCTCAGTCCTCTGATTTGTTTTCAGAATTGCCTGGTAAATGCCTTGTACATCGAACCTGAGGAGTTAACTTGCAGACTATTCTAAAATCAGTCAGACTTGAGCCAAAAACTTACCCAGGGACATTTAAACAATTCAGTGCACTGGCAAGTATTTGGAACATCTGCTTTATTTTGCTGCAGGTGCTTCAACCTGGACATCTGCCAGGGAGAGAGCTCTTAGAAAATTCCTTCACCTTATGTAAGCAAGGACACACTCTTTCAATATACATACACATAAGGGTTGGAAGAATTAGAGCATCAGGATGCTTGTAACACTGAGGAAAGTTCCAGTGACTCCAGCCTTCCTGAACATCAGAAATAACACAGCAGCTGTGGCTGTGGTCAATAAGACATTTGCCTAACAGAATGTTAAGCTGCTCTCCTTTACAATCATTTTACAGCTGACTGATTCAGATGTTTTTGTATAAATGCCTTGTTTGACAAGTTCATTCTTGTCTCTGCATTTAAGATAATTTCTCTGACCACCATATGGACAGGATTCATTTGTCAAATAGCCCACCCCTACTGTTTTTGGAAGCAGCAAGTTTTTTTCTTCTTCTTTTTTTTTTAATACAGTAAAGAAATTCTATAACAACAACCCTGACAGGATAAAATAAAAGATACTGAGAAGAGATATTTTCAAAGAATTAAGACTGTATTAGTGTTACAACAGCCCTTAAAAATGTTCACAGTATCTAAAAGGGGCTTGGTATTTAGAAAGAAACATGGAAATTCATGCTGGTTGAATTATTTTCCTTCACATTCAGTTGTGGTATGATCTTGGGCAAAACTGACAGTATTTATGTTTCTCAGCTTCATATAGGCAGCACAGAAATTCTTCTCCCACAAGTAATTATAAAAAAGCCACATATGCTCAAAAGCACCTCAGAAGACGACAAGTAGTAAAATCTCTTTAGATATAACATGATCAAACCTGCCAATTTAAATAGAGGCTTAGCCAACCTTCCCTCAGTTATAATTTGGAAGATGCATGTACCTGTGAGGAAAACACCTTTGCACTCACATATGTCCTACTGTTGCCCCATTTAATATAACTGTTCAAAGGGGAAATGAAAAATAGTATCTCTCAAATTTCAGTATCAAGGGTCTTTGCTACTGTTCCAAGGTTCTGTTTTTGCAATATTAAGAAAATACCATGTAAGATACATTCTATCTTTACATTGCATATAGAAAGCCTGTTGTCCTGCTCACTCTCAGAGGAGGGCAATTGTCACCAGGTAACAGTTGTATATAACTATTAGAGCATATTAAAGATTAAAGTGGGTTTTAATTTTACTTCTGTGTCTTAAATACAATGACATAATCAAGACGTGGGCTCATGCTAAATTTCCATAGCAATGCGTACTTCTGTTTCTACATCAGCAGGTATGGTACCAAAATCAACACCAAACTACACTTCTAGTCAAACATTCTTCCAATATCACCATACAATTGCACAATGTTAAACCATCCACATCTCACATACAGATTGCTGCAAAGTATTATCTCCTATCCCTGCAGTTTCTTGCACTGTTGTTTTAAATGGAAGACACTTTTTTTTTTTTAACCTTACAGCTTAGTTCCTTTACTCCATAGCCTTTTGAAGGGGAATCATTTCTGATAAACCACCTACATTGTTTTCCAGGTGAAAACAAGTCAATTATTTATTTCTATTGCAATAATGTCACAGATAGGTAAAAACCTATATTGACAGCAGTAGTAATTCTACATCTCCCACAATCTATATTCAAAAACTGCTCTCACCTTAAAGCTTTTTATGCAATTTATTTTCCTTCAGTCTATTCTATCATTCCCTGCCCCACTGAGGCACCTTCTAAGCTCTCCTTGAAAGTTCCTCCAGGTTCATCCAAATGCCAAAGCACCATTTTATGCCGAGTTATCCAACCTTCAGATACTTGCAATTAAAATCTAAAACAGAAGTTATTCAGCTTTCACTACTCCTGCAAGTATGACCAAGTGCAATCACTGCAGGAAGTTGAGCATCCTTGTCAGCAGCAGCAGTGGCATTCTCTGTCCTTAAAACATTACTGTCATGCCACTGCCATTCACCCTGGACTCTGACATTCACTGAAGGGGTGTCTAGTATCCTGGGAATATGTCCCAGTCAGATTCAGCAAGACTAAGAAAAGACTTCACCTGTTAAAAGTTTTCTTTCCAACTGGTGAGCAGTGGCTCATCTTAAGTTGGAGTTGGTGAACTTGATTGCCATTTAGAAGTTGGTGCAGCAGTCTCTTATAAAAAATACTTTTTCAATTTTTCTCATCCCAACGCACATTCTTCTCCACCAGATTATATGTAAACCCCCTGATTTAGCATATTCCTTAACATTCACTACAAAACTCTTATCATTTATCAGGCAATAGATAAGGTTTTTATCATTAAGGTTAAATGATCTGGCCATCTTTTCTATAAGGCTGAGAATTTACTTAGATCTCAGAAATAAAAATAAGGACAAGGCATCCATCCTTTTAAGTTCCAGTAAATACTAGATTCTCTCCCCCCGACCCTCGTCTTGAATGGGCACTCTGTTTAGATATTTATTTGTTCAGAATTTGACCAAATATTGTTTAATTGTTCTTTGTAAACAAAATCTATTGCAGCTTACTCATTGGAGAAAAGGACCCCAAATTACTTTTCCACTGGTACTCAATAAAATGTCAATCATTCCTGGCAAGATGTTTTTTACTTTTTGTAAGATTAAAAATTTTAAATTGGGAGAAAAAAATAGCTCCATCTATTTACAGAATTTTATCCAACAAAATTTTAAAAAATATTTGATTAGCACACAGGAAATTCTACAGATAATTTCAATAGTTTGAAGCTCTGGCTGAGGTTCAATTCCCTTTTGACGCAGATTGCCTGAATGATTTTGTGCCAGTTTGACGAGAATAAAGTCTTCTAGGCATCTAAATATATAAATCTTGTAGTTGAAATTCCTCAATATTCACATTATTGAAGATTTTTTGATATGCTGCAGATAATATTATGAAGTAGTGACAGCCATGTGAGTATCTTAGAGAGGAACAATCCACCTTAATGACAATCAACACTAGGTATGTTCATTATACACTAGATATGTCCTTTAACATCACAGATATTGGTCCAAGGACATAGTTTGCACTGCATTTCCAATTCCTAACACAGAGGCCTTCAATTTGATGAAGCCTCCAGTTGCTAGTGTAAAGCAAAATAATGAACAGAAGAATGGAGATTGAGAGACTAGTGAAACTGGGGACAAAAGCAATCTTGGGAAGAAGTATGAGGCCAATAATCAATTAATGGATCTGATATGTCCCAGAAATGTCAAGAAAAAAGTGTCAGTTTTTTCTCCCTAAAGATTTCCAATACACTGAAATTAGCAAGACAGTTTTCTTCTGAGAATTTTTCCAAAAGAAGGTGATTCACAAAGGGAAAAAAACCCAAAACAATAATAAACAAAAATAAGCCATAGAATCATAAAATAATAGAATGACCTTTTCAGATAAATGAACAAAAAAACTTAAATATAGAGGTCAACTTGCTATGAACTAAAACTAGTCAGAAAGGAACATTAATTGGAATCAATACATGGTCGTGAAAATGTTTGAAAAACCTAAATAATTGCAACGCTTAATTCTTTTGTCTTAAAGGAAAGTAGAAAGGTCAGGTAATTAAATTGTCTTAATGTGAACAAGGAACAAAAGCTGGAGCTTTTAAACATATTGAAGTAGTTCATAGAAAAGTGTGAGAAAGTAAATTATTCAATACCAAGACAATTAAATAAGAAAGGTGAACCCCACACAAATTGACAATTCTTAAAACACCTAATGTAAACTCCTACACAAAACAAGATGCCAGTAAAATGAAAATTGATAATTTGTTTGCGTCAAATGATTTGCAGTTAGTCATATATTGTGAAAAATTGTATCATAATTCACAAATGTAGTGTCAATTACCAAAGACACAAGAAATATTGAACCATCTAGAGCGGAATGCTGTTTATTCCCTAGTGAGCAAAAGGAGGTGCTTGCTTTTGTAGTTTGCCAGTCAGTTTGGGATAAAGCAGGAGCATTTGGGGATAAAGGAGGTTGGGATTCTGTTTTCTCTCTGGCAGGCAGCAATAGTAGGCAGAAGAAATGTAATCAGCCTTCTTCTGATATTGTCATGTGTACATTGAACTACAGATCCCCAGATGGATTAGCATAGTCTTGGGAATAAGAAACTTAATTCAAAATAATAGCCTGACAGCATTAGTTTTATTGTCTTATACTGGTATAACCTCTCTTCAAAGGATTCCACCAGAAGATGATGCAAAGCAGGCACAAAAACTCTTACTGAAACTGTGCAAAAAAATTACGCACCTCTCAGTTTTGTACCAGATTCCCTCTCTGCCACAAGGTTGTCTTTGGGCCAGGGCATGCTTCAGCTTCTGTTACCTGGCATCACTTAGCGGGAAGCATCAAGGAGAGAAGCACTGGCTTTGAGAACTGCGTGTCTCTGAAGGCAGATGGTTGAGAGTCAGCCCAGAAACTCCTCAGGACTTCTGAGCTTCACTTAGAAGTGAGGCTGAGTACCCAATTAGTACACAGAATAAATCAAAACCAATGCCATTCTGCAGTAAAAGAAATAAATAAATATATACTAGCTAAAAAGCTACATTTGCATCATAAATTCTGGGGTTTTTCTTCAAAAATTATGATTTTTTTCTTTTAATGGGAAAAAGTCACTTTAACTGGGGATTATGGTGCTTAATACATATATACTGTGGAAAAACACTGTACGAGTTACTGCTTTTAAAACACCTGTACATACAAGGAAGATGAGGATGCCTAGGCTTCATTTAGAGAGCGTGGTTGGTCTGCCCTGGTGTCTTACACTAAGTGAGTTCCACTGGAGGAGCTGTTGGAACACTTCAGGGCTTCCATTTTTTCCCACATCTTCACTCCAGGAGATTCAGAGCCATGAACTAAAAAGTATCCCATTTCAAAAATCTGGTGTTCCCTCCTTATGAATTTCAACATTTGATTCCTCTGCTGTATGATTGTATAAACCAGTTTTTAATCAGACTTTGACTCTTGATTAAAACCAGGTACTCTTACTTTAGAAGAGGGGAAATCCAGCATCAAAGAGTAGTAAAACTTGTGAAAATTTTCCCTTCTGGATCTCTTGAATTATCAGAATGCATCTTATAGAACAGTATGCCAAAATGAAAATTTCTTGGTTGGAATGTTTGAAGTCAGAAAACAAATCAATATCAGGAAATGTAGTTTTTTTTATTAAGTAGCTATAGCTACTTACATAGTACAGGAAATAATTAATTACAACATTGAAAATCAGGGTTTGCTTAGGCATTGGGGTGTTTTTATTGTCATTCAGATAATAGTTTACTTACTCCTCATGAGGATCTCTTCTTGAAGTATATATTAAAAAATACTAATTTAGAGAGTTTCTTTAATTTTTAAAATAATTTGCTTTAAAAAAAATTAACAGAACCCTTAATCTCTCGGGAAAGGAGGAGTCTTTTTGAATACTCCAGTCAGAACATGACAGCAGCCTCTGCTTTCAAGCAATGCTACAATGACTACTGGATTCGTCCCTTCATATGGAAAGTGTTTTATGACCTATAATTAAAAAGAATCTTCCCTCCATACAAGTGCCACAAAAATTATTTCTATATGCTGTTAAAAACCTCCTGGGCAAGAGAATCAGAGTTTTTAAGAGAAATTATAAACGAAACAAAAAGTAAACTCAACAAAATAAACAACTTGGTTAATAAAAAAGTAAATCAATCTCCCAGAATGACTCAAGACAAGAAATTCAGAGTAGTGTGATGCAAAACAAAACCAGACAAAGTGACAGTGTCATTTTCTTCACAAAGAGGGAAATGGGAACACTCAGTTTCTCACTTATTGAGGTTTAACACTGGACAAGCAACTTAACTGACCTTGCCACAAGCCCCAGTTTTGTCTCTTTTGTCTCTTCTCTTGCCCTTTCAACAGATGAAGGATGGAATCTCTCCTATTAAGGCAGACTGAGACAGTTGGGGTTGTTTGGACTGGAAAAGAAAAGGCTCTGGGGAGACCTTAGAGCTACTTCCTGTATGTAAATCGGGCTAAAAACAGGTGAGGACAAACATTTAGAAAAACCCACAATGACCAGACAAGGGGCTATATTTTAAAATCTAATCAGGTAAGTTTAGACTGGACATAATGAAGATTTATTTTATGGTAAGGTAGCCAAGACACTGGCACAGGTTGTCCAGAGATGTGGCTGTCTCATCTCTGGAAGTGTTCAAAGGCGCTTTGAGCAATCTGATCTAATGACAGTAGTGAAAAATGAGATTGGGCCTGATGACCTTTCACTGTCTTTTCCAACCAAATCATTCCATGACTCTCTGCTCCCTGTTATATATGGGTTGATATGAGATGATGTTTTCATTTACCGTAGTAACCAAACAAAGAGGCAAACAAACTCCTTGGAGGAAAACAATATAATTAGGTTGAAAAAAATAATTAGGCTACCTCATGTACAATAGGGATTAGGGATTCTCATCCATAATCACACAACTCTGATGCTGAGTATTGAGGGAGACAGTGTCCAGGCTGGCAAATTCTCTCTGTGTAATGTCCCACGCCACCTCTGGCAGAGTAGTGACCTACATGCCCCTTCATGCAGACTATTGGTGCTTTACATGTGTAATACTATCACCCTAAAATGATAAGACTTTCTGGTCATTGGGTCTCTGTTATGATAATTGTATATCCTCATCAGACACGCTATGACAACAGGCCAGATTCAGCACCTTTAACTACTCCGAAAGCAAATAGTGCATGTGGTCTCCAGCTAGCAGACACAATTTGATGCCTCTCTTGCATCCAATATTCCTTGCAACATCTTTTCTTCCCTGAAGAAATTATGAAGTTTAGCTGGAACTGGTTGACAGTTTCTAAAGTTCCTGGACAGAAGAGGAAAAAATTACAGGGCAATCTCATAAGACTTTTCCTCGGGGAAAGAAGACAACCACCCATTAGACCTCCCTTTGTCAACAAAATACCCTGAAGTTCCACAAGCAATCACAAATATCTGGAGTGAAATGAAAGTCACCACATCGCAAAAAAAAAAAAAAAGAAAAAAAAGGACAAGTATTTAAAAATCACAAAACATCTTACTATAAAGGAATAACAGCTTGATTAATGATGTACTAAAGCATTCTCAAAACCACAAATTACTGTGTAAGTCAAGTAAATAAGTACCATAAATAGTACCTTTCTCAATTAAAGTGAGGAATTCTTTTCGGTCTGTTTTCAGGCCCATTTAATTGTTTAGTAACAACTGTCTTTGTTTCTTTTGTTCACAGGTATATACCTTAGCATTTTAAGGCTCTCAGAAGTAAGCCCTACATACTGATTCTGTGATTATTTCCTAATAAATGATTGTGCATCACAACACCATTGCTCATGTAGAAGCAATAGGATAAAAATAAAAGTTGCCAAGCCTGTTAGAGTTTAGAATGATTCTGAAAGCTGGCAAAATTTTCCTTCATCTGTTACTTCTAAATATGCAGTAATACTAATTTCAACAGGAAAGTCCTTATTGTAGCTCAAAGCTTCAAGACTGGAGTTCCTCAGCAAGGAAGGACGTGGCATGAACTGTCCACAACCCAGGAAAGCGTGACAACTTGACCACTAGGAAACCTTCCCAGCATATCTGTACAAGATGATCTGCAGAGCTGCTTTGGAGCAGGTTCCACCAACAGCCTAACCCTCAGCACACAAGTGGGCAGTGGCAAGTCATGCCTCAAGTCAACAAGCCAGGGCTGGCAAAGGCCAGGGTACATCTATGACAGAGCTCAGGGCTGAGTTGAAATGGGACTCCTGAGCCCTGGGTGCGTGGATGGGGGTCAGGTTAATGTGGATCCATGAATACACTCAGAATCCTTGAAAATGCTTAGCTCAGATGTAAGAGGCTCAAATCAGTAAAGGCAGGAGGCAGCTTTCTCTGTGGTATACCAGATGGATAGCCCTAACTGAAAGTTTATCTTTATCTGATTTTACAGTAAAAACATATTTTCCATTATTATTTATTATCATTCCAAAAACCCTTGCATACTGGCTTCTCAGATTCCAAATATCCTCACACTTATGAGCAGAAATAGTTAGTAAAAATTTACTCTCAGCATCTGTAGATAATCATACATAATGTTAACATTTTGACATAATGAATCCAATAAACAAGGACAATGTTATTTCATTTTATATTTCTTACCTAATTGCACAAAACCTCAGACACTTAATTTAAAATGTAAAAAGAGGGCAAATTGCAGAAGGTTTGAAAAACAGAAAATGTATTTGGTTATTTATCACCCTACTGAAAACACTGGCATTCCATTTGCATAACATTTTTTTTTAATTTATTATGGCTTTGCCTTTTTTTAGATAATGAACTTTTTTTAAGAAGAGAAAAACGATAAACTCTTTTTATGCAAATTACTTCAATCTTCTGCTCTTTCATTACAGATATATTTCCTGGTGTGTGCATACCCAGGAAAGCTGTGATTGGAGGGTGCTGTCTTGATTCTCAGCTCTCAGAACATACAATCGAGGCTTTCCCATTAGTATGTTATACTGTGGGTCTGCATTTCGGAAAATACTGTACAGTCATCCTTGACAGTTCATTGACCGTAGGTACAAATACAGGGGAGAGAAGGAGCTTACTAATTTTTTTTTACAATAAGATACGATTCCTTAAATTTCAGTGCCGCTCATTTTGACAATCATAGTTCAGCACGTTTTGCCCTTTCTTCCAGAACAGCACCAGACAACCGCAGGCTTGACACCTGTCTCTGAGGGGCACAGGTGTGTGCCAGCCTGGTCTGGAAGCCACACATCATGAGGCAGTGCCTTGGTTCTGTGCTTCTGATGCCTTTAAAAGAAAAAGATGCAAGGAGCAGTAACGTGCATATGTAGCTGCCAGCTCATCTGGCTGACATCTGGCCACAAGCTATACAGCTGTAGTATGTATTATCAGTCATCACATTCTTTTCAGGCATCCAGAGGTCTAACAGGTTTGGTCAGTGGTGATCACCATAATTCCTTAGACTCAGGAGGCTGAGATTTGGCTACTACCCTGCACAGTGTACAAAGGCAATTCTGACATAAGGCAAGCAAAGAAAGATTCATACCTTCTAGCAGAAATATTAATTCTTTACAGAAAGGATCTGGTGACATTAGGCTCAGCATGATAACTAAACAATTGAGAAAAATGAGGAAGTTGGGAGGGTCTCTGGACATTTATTTATTTATTTTTAAAATATTCTTTTTTTTTACAACCTACACTGTGATAACAGCAGGACTAATCACTGGATTAGGATGTTATTGCTTTGGAAAGCTCACTGTATATATTTGTAATTCTGAACAGCTTGCAGAGGTCTGCTTATGAAATTCACAGAGATACTGTCAGCTTTTGTGAAGGGTAAAATAAAAATAAGTAACAATGAGAAGCCTGCTTCTTCTCTTACTACTGTGAGATTCAGGCTTGTTCCCTGAAAGTAGATATTTCATATTATTCTTAAAATTAACGTGATTTCCTAATTATTATTACAAAACTATTTCCAGATAGTTATTGGTTTTGTTCTGAATCTTTTTTTTGCCAAAATTCTCATAAAAATATTGCCTTAGAAACCAGTCATGCATCATTAAATTCTTGGTATATTGATTTCTCATAGGAAAATACTCCAATTATCGTGATGGAAATTAAGACATTAGAACACAATGCAGATGAAACACTTTTTTATATAGCAGAAGGACTCTGGTGGGCATGAGAGTTTCCCTCTTGTATGTTGAAAATTTGCATAATGTGTTGACTTGGTGGGAGCCCAAAATGAAGAAGAGAAGAAACAAGAGTAGCTGGATAGGGAGCATGAAGGGAGATCAGGTGGATACAAACAGAGCTCAATCCCACTTCTGGCTTTTGGCCAACAGTTTAGAAAGCTTTGTAGACAAAAAAAAAAAAAAATATCATAGCTGTCCTGCAGCACCAATCTGCTCTTATATCTCTTTTCAAATTTTCAGATAAGTTTGTATTTTTAGAAACACATGGCCAATGAAAGTACACTCTTCTGCATTAAATTACTTTCCTTTAGCAAACTATTTACTATTGATTAATAAAAATAGTGGATGTTTCAATTTATTCAATCCTTCTCTAAAAGTTGAAGCTAGAACATTCATTCTTCATGGCCATGAGGAATGAAGGACAGCTTGGAAGGGCTTTGGGCAACCTGGTCTAGTGAGAGGTGTCCCTGCCCAATGCTGGAATTGGATGATCTTTAACATCCATTCCAATCCAAACCACATCTTATTCTTTGACAAGGCTCATCCTAAAGGTTCCTGCTCTAAAGGACAGGAAGAGAAGAAGAAAGAAGAAGGAAATTAAAAAGAGGATGGAGTCTGGAAAAAAATATAAAATTTAATTTCTATACCAACCAGCCTGATAGAGGTGAGGCTAAAAAGAGGCTTTCAAGAAACATAAATGTGAATAGAGGGGTGTCTGACCTTATGAAAGCTGTTTAATGGTTAAGGATCATTAATAGGGGCCTCAAGCGTTTCTGCACTTTAGGATGAAATGTTGGGTTAAAAAAGGAATTTTAAAGAAGTGAGATAGCAAGCTAATCAGTGCTTTAATGGGAATGACAAAAGACGTCATGATACTAAGCAGCTTCTAAGGTCAGACCAAAGGAAATTGGATTGGCAAGACAAAAGGACAATTTGCAGGTGTCCTTGTAGACCCAATACTATTTTGTTCATTGACTGTCCCGCCAAGTAATTTTTTAATAGCAGAAGACACATACTTGTGCTTCTTAGAAGGCAAGGCATGAAAGAAGCTCTGTCTCTAATTTGTCATTTTCTGTCCATTTTCATGAGAAAGTCTGAATAATGGGAACTGATAAGAGAGCCAAGTTGTTAAAATAGGAAAATCAGAGAATTAGCATTTATCCTGATTCCTTGGATGAGGTTGTCAAGAAAAGAGCTTGTGGTGATCGCAGTACGTTAGCTCAGAAGCTGCTGCAGTTTTTTAATTTTCATTGTTCTCAAGTGTTAACTCTAAAAATAAAAACAACAAATGACATCAATTTTAGAAGACCTTTTTCAATAATTAAGAAATGAGGCTCATATGCTTACCTAGAAAGGATTTTATAACACTGGATTTTTCCCAGCTTATCATATTGAATTTGATACTGAAATATCTGTGGATTTAAGTACTAAAGGAATTTTATTCACATTTCATCATAAGAGAAGAGTATCATCAGGGTGTTTAATACTTCTAGTGTTTACTCCACTACATCTTGTCTTCTCTAGTACATTTAGTATTAACACATTTCAATTCACTTTTCACCTTTCAAATTGCTTGTGTTAGCACTGATTTTGCAAGTATTTTACCAATAACTTATCATCTGAAGATGTTAGGATGTAATAAGAATATTTCTTATGAAATACCCCATCTAGCTCATATCAGATGACTTATTCATGCATTCAGGATATATTCTGTGTTCTTTTATGAAAAAGTAGGTAATGGAGATTAATAAAAAAAAAAACAATCAGGCTAAGAAGTCATGCTGGGAACTACTAAACTTGCTAACATTTAAAAATATACAGAAAGATAAGGCCCTTTCCACCAAAAACTCTGCAAAGGATTTGCAAAACCAGGTTTTTTAATCTATGTTAATCAGGGTGATATTTGAAGCCTTGTTCTGTAAGGTTTGAGAAGGCTTTGGAGATATTGACAACATATTTAGCATCCTTTGAATTGTATGTGTGATTTGTCTTCTGGAAAAATTAGGGGGAATCTATTTTGTGGATTGCAAGCAGGGCTGTTTCAGACCTCAGCCAGCTTCTCTGGAGATATAGAATGGAAAGGAGACATACACAGAGTCAATGAAAAGAAAACCAGGCAGAGCACCCTCCTTCCAGAGAAGGAGGATATTGAAAAGTGGGTTTGCAAACGCAGACAGGTTTGAAGGAGCCCTTTGTAAAAGGTTACAGACGAGGGTTTTATCATTTATATTAGATGCAAACAAAGATTAGATCATATATATTAGATGCCACTTAGATCTAACCACCTAAAACAGACCTCCTGATATCTGATATGTGATAACTCGAGAACTGAATATGCTGGGAAGCATCATATTTTTTCAAAACAGGAATTGCACAAATGGATTGAAGTACGAGAAAAACCTTCAGGCATGGCTCTTTCCTGATTGCATCCTAACCAATTTATTTATCCCATTGCATACACTGAAAAGCATCACATGTGCTAGGAAAGCTCTCATATGCTGTCAGGTGCCTCTGCCCTGCCACTGTGAATTTGCTGAACTGGCTTAAAGCTCATAGTAGAGGCATCTCCACATAACATCCCTTCTATTAGATAAAACATTTGATGGAAATCAGTCCTTATGTTTCTGCATCTCGCTTCTGTTTTAACTTGCTCATAGACTTAACCTCTGTTAAGCAGAATACTGAAAATCCATCAGTTGTATTATTAGTTTTTTTGTGGCCAGACCCAGTGGACTCAGCATTTTAATGCTTTACGTGCATTCAATAAAATTTCTTCAGTCACCATGGTCTTCTCTCAATGCAAAGCATTTTAGAATGAAATCATTAAACTATAAGTTCATGGCAATTGAAACGCAATGAGAGTGGTTAGCTACAAGTAATAGGTGCATTGTTCTTATCTATTGGTTTTTCTTATTCACCTTCTAAAACAGAATATCATACCATTAAATCTGCTGTATTTGCCATCTTAAGAGGATGTTAGTCTGTGTTTTTGTGAAGTAAATACAGACTGAAAGATTTAAACTTTCTATTCTTAACTGCATTTACAACTCTCAGAGAACCATCAATCCTGTCATCTCTTTTCACACAGAGTACTAACTTCTCCTGCAAATATTGTTTTAAAAAAAATTATTGAAGATTTCAGCACAGTATTGCTTTATAAGAGGAAGTATTCTAGAGTTTGCCCTATAAAATGGCAATTTACATCTTTCAGAGGGTTGGGTTTTTTACCGTATTTTCAGACATTTTTTTCACTTTTTTTTAGAGAATTATTCAAAAATTTGAGTTAAAAGTTGCTAACATACTTTCAGAATTATTTTCAGCTAAAAAGACATCATAGATTTATTTGAATCAAAACATTTCATATCAACATTTTTATCCAGTGAAATTTTCAATGTTGACTGTCATAATCTGAAGCATGTCCTACCCAGTAAGATGGCCTACAGTCTATTTTCGCTTCATAATTTCAATATCTTTTTGTTCTGAATTTATTCATAATGTTGTACATACTATTTCCCTGGCCACCCTGTTCTGCCTTACAAAAGTCCTGCACCCAGAAAAAGGAAGATCAAAGATAAGGAGAGATACTCACCCTCACTGCTTATAAAGTGAAACATTTCAATTATGAGAAATGTTGAAAGAGAGAGAGACAGAGCAAAGTAAACTGAAACTGTCAGGGTCACCTCCCCTGTCAAAGCTCAAAGCTACAATAAAAAGGTCATCTGTGATGTGAACAAATTTTGTGGAAAAGGGATGCCTTTTAAACTTCTATGAAAGAAACCCCATCTGGCATGGTTGCTGTGACGGACCGGTAAAATGTTCTTGCTGATGAATGAATTAACAGCAACATACAACATTAAAATGGTGTCAGCATGGTCTTACATGACAAGGTCAGAAGATGAGTAGCTTTTTGCAACCCTGTCAAATCAATTACCACAGGCCACTTCAGAGGTCAGCTCATTGCCCTCACCATGATCCAGGTCTGTGCTGCAATGCTGCACGCAGGGGAACTGAGTGGTCTGCCGCCAGCGTGAGTGCAGTCTAAACAGCACTGCAAACAAAGACATCAGCGTGGCAACATGCAATCAACACCAGGGCAGGAGGGCCCCAAATTAATGGGGAGGCGCTAGCATTAGGTAACTTTCAGTTACCTAACGGGGTAACTGAAATGCTTTTGCATCTCCTCCAGATCCCACATTTTGTGGGGGTATGATAAAATCATCAACCACAACCCTTAAATATTATTTTGTCCTCACAAACTAATGCTTTAGCACTTCCACTGCGTCACATTTTTTGTCAGGTTTCAGCCATCTCCTTTGATATATTCTCCCTCAGATACCTTTAGATTATTAAAGGTAGAAAACAGATAAATGAGAGATTTCAGTGCTATAGGTGTCATCCCATACCATTTATGACTTAGAGACAGACTGAACTTGCTCAGCATGTTTGCCTGCATGTCAAGGTGGTATTTTTTTTAGCCAGATCTTTGATACTTTCAAAGCAAAACCATTTTGAGTTTTACCTGATGTTCATTCCTAAACCTTTCAACTACTAAAGCAGTACAAATGCTTATGTACTGAAAATACTCTGTAATATTGAAATAATCTGGAATTTCAGAAGCTGTTCCTGACTCACACTGTATGAAAACTGTCAGTCATGCATAGCTATTGTAACCAGGTTTAAAGCACAAAGACCTGAGAAATACACATGTAATTTGTGTGTCCACTGTGTCTTCAAGGATTTAGAGGTATCACGTTAAAAATCAACATTTCTCTCTGCCTCAAGGATGCATACTTTGAATTATTAGTAATATAAAGGCTTCCCTGCACTGTTATTTTATTTCAGTACTTTCACATTGTTACCAGAGCTCTTTCAGGGCATTGCCAGATTTTTAAAGCTAACCCATTCTGCATTATAAGCAAACAGAGTTGAATAAATGTAATCTTCGTGAATACAAATTGTGAGCAGTATTTACCAGCACGCAGCTGAAAAATCTCTTTAGATATTCCTTACTTAAACTAAGATGAACCTAAAGGGCGAATTCTAGCCTTATATTCTCAATTTCAGCAGGCTCTATACCTACAAAATAAAGAGCAAATGTTAAAAAAACCCATAAAATGGCACAAAAGAAGAGGTTGTGATGACTTGGCTTGTAGGGACACAGTACTCACCCACATTTCACAGTAGAATTAAACTGAAATATCAGGTACCACATTTCCTTCACACCAAGCTCAGCATAAAGTGTAATATACCAGCTTTTTGCTTGGTTAAGCAGCTCACTTGATCATTGTTATAGCTACATTTTATATGATCTGCATTAATCACTATATTCTTAAAATAAAAAAGGATGCAAAAATAGCATTTGGATTATATTTGCTTTTGCTTTTTGTATCTTTACAACCTCAAATGATCAATATACCCTTAAAGTGTCTTGGTGGCTTAGATGAAGGGAAAACGAAATCCTTGAGAAAAGACCTGAATTCCCCTGAGCAAATTCTGTCAGCTTCAACCAGGTCACCATGAATTGGGAGTGCTCAGCCCTTCCTGAGCTTCAGCACAGTTGATACAACCAGATCTTGAAAACAACATCTTCCTCCCAGAGCTGTAGCTCCAACACCAAGGGAAGGAGTGCAGCCATGGCATGCAGGATTCACATAAGTGGGTGAATAATTCAGATATTTCAACTATGCCATCTAGAAATTCCATCCTCAGTTCCAAATCATCCATTGGATACATATTTCAGTTCTTTCAGGCACTCAGTTTGTAGAAATACAAATCCCACTGGGACCAAAAAATAATGCTGGAATAAGGGGTACATTTATTTTTCTTTTCTGTGTGTTAGAACAATTGTAACTCAGTGATGCTCCAGTGAAATACATATGCATATCAAAACAGCATCTGTGGAAAACAAATTAAAAACTAAATAAGCCAGAGAGTGAAACAGGAATCAGATAGATTTGGAAAGCAGAAAGGAATGCTGATGAATTGCATGCAGCTTTTCCCTTGCAAAACCAAGCACAGGGTTTAAATGCTGGCCAAAAGCACTCATTGTATTTCAGTAGATACTCATGACTTGAGATCATGTGTTGTTTTTAAAAACATCAAGTTTGTATCTTGTTAGCAATACACATTGATCAGTGCACAAAAAGGGCAGGTGTGGTGATGCTTCCAGGGTCTAAAAATCACTGTGATTTTTCTCGCTGCTCTTGGAATTCAAAATCTGATTTAATGAATACAAATCCTGAGTTTGTATCCAGATTACTATCACACCATTGCTCAAAGTAGTTAAAACCCGAATTTCAGCTAATACATGTAAGAGGAATGTTCACGTACCAGAGATTTTCAAGCTTGATCCTTTGTAGAAACATTATGCTATAAATCTCCCAGAGTCATTGAAATCTGAAAAAAAATCTGCTGTGATTGATCTCACACATGTTCATAGGCTTTGTAAGAAACTTCCTGGAAGTAGAGGACTAGATTTTAAAACTAGTTAGTTAGCTAACTAGTGATTTTGTTTTGGGATTTTTTGCTTGTTCTGTTTTATGCTGTTGATCACTTTAATATCCTGAATATAAAAATATACAACCTCATTACAATCTAAACAAACAAACAAAAAAAAGTAGAAGGCATTTGGATTGGCACTGCTTTTGCACAACATTTTCTTTACACTAAAATCCCAGAATAAATCTCTGATTTCCCCACTTTTTTTTTTTTCCTGTAATAAATGATTCTTTGATAACAAATCTGGAATGTTACTTAGTAGCAGAATGTCTTATTTGTGATTTGTGAAGGCACACTGCCTGGAACCAAAGTGTCCTGCTTCTCCAGTACAATACTGCCTTCTACCTAGAAGTTAGAAAAAATGGTTATTTGGTGGGTATGAACACGTATTTTTAATAAATCATTCATTAAAAAGAGTTGATTTATGAATTCCAATAGACTGTGATGATGGATCATGAACCAAACCAACCAACCAAAATACCCATCCAATCTAATTTACGGAGTCACTGTGGCTTATTTTTTTTATCCAGTAGCCTACTGAGCAAGATGCTTCTGCCTACAAGTGACATATATCCTAAACCCAAATGTCTTTTGGTAGACATTTGGCACTACCTTATGTCACATTCTGGATTGGGCAACTTGTACTTTTTTCATTGAAAGTATCAAAATTCAATATGACTTGAGATAGATTTAATAATCCGATAACGAATATACAAATATGGAAGTGGTGATACCTAGATTTCAGTAGCTCCTTTCTTTTTCTGTGGAGTATTATTTTTTTCTGAAAATCACACGGTACTCCCATTTGAGCTAAGACACTTTTCCACTACAATAATTTTCTGTTCCATGAAATTGCAATTAACTAAAAATACAGGTATTTCATTTTCTAAGGAGAATTCCTAATGGAAAAAAGAAAATAAACCCCATGTTGTTTATTTCTGTCTTTTGAATCCAAAGTTATTAATATTATCAGTTATAAGACTTCAAATAATAATTTTTTGGTCAAGGACCTGGTTTCTTGGGGAGTTTTATATGTTTGAAAAGCACAAAGGATACTTTGAACATCAGGAAATCCATAGAAAAAATTCTATTATATTTTGCTGCAATATAGGATACACAGGTATCGTACACCTAATATTGATTTTCAGGCAGTATTGTCCTTATTAAGAGTTGAAAGTAATTTCACTTTTCTTATCTGGTGTTGGAAAGCTGTTGGAACCAAAAAGACCAACTTCAGATGAATCTTTTAAATTAATTGGAGTGGTGATTAAAGTCTGCTATGGCCAATCCTGCTGTTAAGACAGTTCTTGCATATTTGCTTGGAAGGCTATTTTACGAGAAAAACTGTGGATAAAAAGGAATTTCACTTACTTTCATTACATTTTTTTTATCACATCATTATAGTAATTTTGTCTCTGATTTGATGTGAAATGAAATAAAAACTTTTGCTCCACTGAAAGAGAAATTTCATTTTTATAACAGGTTGAGTTATTGACACTAGCTTAAAAAAAAAAAAGGAAAGAGCATCTCTTCCCAGCTCTCTGCAATTCTAGACTCTCTGGACTTGTAATAAATTAAACTGATTAACAAATTAAATCTAGTCTGTATTTGTAAAAGGAGGTGCATTGCTGCAACCTGATACAGGAGATGCTCACGAAATTACCTTATGTACACAAATATATAGGTACCCTTCAATCAACAAAACATTTCATCCAAATCTTAAGTCCAATCTAAGAAATTAGATTTCTGAGTTCAAAAAGCTAATTAATTTTTGTGTTCATAACTGTTCAGAGGCCCCAAGGAACAATGTGTTTTTAAGCATGCTGGGGGATGGCAGGTGGCAGTTTTCACCACTGTTATCAGCTGTGATCTGGAAAGCTGACACACAATTTTTGTAGGCCATTTTTCCCTTTTCTTAATTACTCAAGCTTTGTGAAATGACCTTTTTCTTTTTCTTTAAAAAATCAAGGATTTTTTTTTAGAGAAAACAGGAGAAACCAGGCCTACATCTGTAGAGCCTGAAGGAAAATCACAACACAAAACAACACAAAATAGTTCTTAATGTATCACATCACTGTCCTCAGAAATCTTTCAGAATGAAAAAAAAAAAAAAAAGCCGAAGATTGAGAACAAAGAGAGCAAGGAGATAGGAAAAGTTTAGTAGAGGCAGAATGTCCTTCTGGGGGAGATGAAACATATCCTCATCTATCAACACTTCTGATCAGATTTACTTTTCTTCCCCATTTCCCCAGAGGGAAGTAGGAGATTTTCTCTGCTAAAGCCAGCATGTTTCACTGATAAGTAATGCTTACTTTGCCGGGGTCTTGCTGTTTACTGCTCTTGCTGATATAATGGTGCAGCTATTTATTTTGCTTTCACAGCAGGAAAACAAATATTTTGGCTAAATTTCTTTCATGTCTTGGTTTACTCAACTTACAATTAGGAAGCAAAAGAGAAATTACCAATGAAATTAATTTTCTTGTTGCCATGTTGGTGCAGAAGTAAATAATCTCTTTGCAAGTCAGGTATTTCTTGCAGAGTTATATCTCAGTTGTCCTTTTGTTACCAGAAGAGCTGAATGCAATGCTATACTGGCACAATTTTTAAATTTCTTTCTATAACAGCCAATGACTGCGAGCCTACGTGAGAGAACAGAGAGGGCAACTTCTAATACTTTGAGCTGCTTCTTTCTCTTAATATACCAAGTATTTAATCTGAATGCACCGTGAAAAGCTTTAAAAAGTCAGACTGTTCCAAGGCAGAAACATTTTTTTCTGATTATATTTTTAAATTTGGTGAATGTGTGTGTCTAATACTTATACATATATTTCATAATTTAAAAAGAAATATTTAGCAATCAACTTTTTTTATTCTCCTTTATGAAATCTATGTCCCATCAATTGCAGCATGCAGCACTTGTCACCATACGTTTGTGGTTTATTTTCAAAGACACAGGTTACATTTTAAAATTTATTGTAACATCATTATATTTTACCATGGACAAGGTCTGCAAATTATGCTGACATATGAAATAAGTTTTTATTTATCTTTTTATGAGCAGGATAACAGATAATAATTAAAGTGCCACAAACTTGTCTCATGTGAGGCAATAATAATAAAGTACAAACTCTCAAGAAAGGAAGTATGAAAGGACTAATTTTTTTTTAAACAAACAAAGCTAATAATTTTTTTTTTTTTTTTTTTTTTTTTTTTTAACTTCCTTGAGCTGTAACTACTTTTTTAAGTAGAGATGAAGAGGAGATGTAGAAGTTTATGTGTTTTTAAACAGAGATGATCAAATTCAGCCTTGCGCTGGCTGAACATGGGTACATGGAGCTGTGGCAGTGTCCCCTCTATTGGGATGCTGGATTCAGTAGCTCCCCACAATCTGCCTTCCTTTTCGTGGCCTGCTTTTTAACCTTTTTTGTCCACAGCAGGGTTTTTCAGAGGCTCTTGCACTCTGACTTGCTTGGAACGACTTGCTGGGAACGAAGTGCTCAAGTGCAGCTTGGGGAAACCCACCTTTAGTAGTTACAAACAACAGGGCAGCTCAGTAAGGGTCTGGTTCCAAAGTTTCTGTAACACAACCTTCTCCTAAGGATTTCCTTCCCAGTAACAGCTTTAAGATCTGTAGCCTTTTCATCTGATTTGCCAGGAAATATTTGCCTCTAAATATTGTAGTTCTGCAGGGACTCTCTGAATTTGTTTAATCTGTTTCTGAAACTCTACTTTTCAGTATCCTCAGGAACCTGGGAATGATAGTGGATTCTCTGAACTTACTCATGGTCCTTGAAATCCAGTCTTGTATTCTATCTCTTTCATGTCTTTAGGATCCGGCCAAAAGCGTGCTTTTATGCAAATGAGACAAAACATATCCTTCTGGAAAACAGCATTTAGGAAGTGAATTTCTAAAAGGACACTGTTTGGTATTTTTAATTTTTTTAATCAAGGGCCTTATCCTGGTCCTTAGCCATTAACTAATTTTTATTGGATTATAAATGTGTATGTTAAAGACATGTATCATTTGTTGGAAAAAAAATAAAACCAAATTTTAGGTAATTTATCCATAGAAGTAGAAATTCTAATTTGGTTAAAAATTCAATAGAAAAAAACTACTAAGAATATAAGGTCATTTCAAAAATAAATAATTTGATCGAATCTCTTTATTTTTTATTAAAAATCTTCTTTGTTAGGAATATTGAAATAAACCTGAAGATTCTTGATTTTTGCCTATTTGTGAGGAATATGACAAAGCCTTAAATATTGGATTTTGATGTTTTATTTCAAGCAGTACTCAAGTAACAAAGTATGTATCTCATTTTATGGGATGTTATTCAAAGTAGTTAAATTTCTTTAAATGATATATTTGAGCAAAGCCTTTATAGGAATAGCCTGTGTCTCAGCATTTCTCTCCAAAGTGAAAATCTGTATGTATGTAAAACTATATAAAAACTGCAAATACTGAAGGGTTCTTTCAGGTTTTTGACATCTGCACACACATTTTTTCACATGCATAGGTTCAGTAAGCCCTTCATAATTATCCTTACACAAATCAATTTATTTGGTTTAAAAACCAAATAAAACCTGTTTAAAAACAGGAGTACATATAATCCCAGCCCTCTAGAAATTTCTGTAATTAAAGTGTTAAATTAAAGTGTTATAACTCAGATGGCAGGAGATAATGTGTGAAAATAAAAGTAAACAGTATTTTTAAATAAGTGGGTTTTGAATGACTTCTACTGTTAGAAACTACATTTTTAAGTATGGAATCATAGAACAGGCAAGGTTGGGAGTGACCCTGAAAGATTATTTGGTCCAAATTTTGTGGGTAAATCAGACTAGACGAGATTACCTAGCACCTATTTATTTCATTCAAACCAACATTCATTTATTTCTTTCCTTCTTTCCAGGAGGGCTAAAATCATTCAAGGACAATTCTGAGACAGATCAACAGATGTTCTGGAATAATTCAGTGCTCTGGAATGATTCAGTACTCTGGCTATCTCTTCATACGGCTTATGCATTAAGAATGAAACTAGAAAATCTGAAAATGAAAGACTGCAGAGAATCTAAAGAGTCTACATTATTTGAACCACCACCAGCATACTCCTCAAAAACATGGGCTTTATTATTTGCAAAGAGGACAAATGTTCAATTTCAACAATAACAAAAATTCCCAGAACTCATATTTGGGTGTTTTGGGCTGATAAGTTCCTTTATTAAATTTTAAATAACAATTTTCCTGCCATGTTATTGTATTAATTATTCCTTGAGCTGTTGTGCTTCTTAGAGCTCTAGAGAACTGCCAGACATTTCATTAAAGCTGCAGTGTAATTTGCCTTAAAATATTTAAGATTAATAAAAGCATCCTTGGCAATGAAAATGATTGAAAATGAAAAAATAATTTGAATGGTCTTGGATGTGAACAGTGCATTACATGAATGTAAGACTGGAAAAGGGAAAAAATCCGAAGAATGCTTAAATGCCAGTATTATTTCTGAAAATCTGTGTGTTCGGTGCATTTTATCAGATTGTATTAAACTGCCTCTTCTCGTTTGAGCCAAATAAAAAAATCATTTGGCACCAGGAACAGTCTTAATTTACCTACATGGGTTTTATATTCAGATTTTGTGTAACTTCATGCCTTAGTAATGTAAGTGGCATAAGTATCACTGAAATTTAACTGACACCATTAAACTCTTTACGTTTAGCAGTGAGGGCATGTTTGCAAACATATATTTGCAGAAGATAATGTCTTTGTTGTGCCCAGTGAAGATATGGAGGTATTTGTCCCCCTGGATAGATTTTAGGCAAAATACCACATGATTTTGTAAAGTGGTGTTGAAAACACAGTGCAAGCAAATGATGCCCACATTCCCATACAAGCTTCAACTGGACTTCTAAATACTGATTAGTACAAAATTCTTCTTGGAATTTAATATATTAATAAGATAGAAATCGTATCTGATTTTACCTGTCAAAGAGTTTATCACCTAATAAAAGCTATTCATGTAAAAACCTTTTATCTTCAGTAGGCATCACACGCCCCTTCAGAGAGTGATTTGTCCCATCATGAGACGTGTGCTCTACACAACAGGAGTGATGCACCCACAGCAGGGGTTAATTTGTCTCTATTGACTCAAGTGTGAATTTCTAGTACATGGCAGCATGCTGTGCTTCGTAATAGATATACTTGTTATTATACCAAAGAAAATAATGTGCATTTAGTGATTTAATAATACACCTAGGGGTACGTTCTGTTTATATAGCACATTTCTCAACGGAAAAAAGAAGGATGGCTAATTTTAAAAAGCAGTTACTCTAGATATTTCCTTCAAATTGCTTCTATGACTTAAAAATAAATAAAAAATTAAACTGAACCCACCTCTACCAAACACATCTATCTGATAGTATTCTATCTTGATAATTTTACCTATTTATTCTAAGGAAATTTCTTTTGTTTTTCTCCCTAGAGGACAAGAGTCTCACCAGTGTTGCAGAACAAATTCTTCTATATTCTATCCAGGCTTAACAAAATGTTTCTTTATTTTAAAATATTCAGTCCTTCTATTTCTTTTATTTTGTGGGGAGTTTTTGTGGGGTTTTTGGGTTTTTTTTGTTTTTTATTTTTTCCTTAGGAATGAAAAAGCGATGTGCGGATTAACAGAAAAAGAAAAATAAATATTTGCTTATTAGTGTGGTGGGTCACTTCAGAGAAAGAGAATAAGAATAGATCCTCATTTAAAAATGCTTAAGGATTTAATGCACTGATCTCTTAATGAAAAACACATAAACTTTTCTTGAACTATATAATCCACTTGCTTATTTCAGAACCTGAAAATGTGTACTAACCATTGGCTATAATCACAGTGCAAAATATTTAGAGCTACTTGTACTCCACTGAGTTCTTTGACAGCCACACCTAAATAAGCACCAATTAAATTCAGAGCCAGGTTTTAACAGTACTGCCATTGGAGATGGAAAAAAAGCTCAGTAACTGAGTCACCAAACCCAGAGCTGTTCCCTGCCCCAGCAGGGAGGATATATCAGACATTAAATTGCTCATTTGATTCCAGCCAGGTTTCAGATTTGTTTGACTTACAGCATTTTCAGGTGAAACTTTTCTGAACTGTTTATTCTTCTCAAGGTAAATCATCCTCAGAGCAGCACAGGCTGCCCGTGCTAAGGGCAAAATGAGGATTTTTTCCCCCATGTGAGATAAAAAGCAGCAGTGTCTCCAGCCCTTCCTCCCCATCCTGGGAAACAATGCAATCATTTTTGCTATGACACTTGCTACCAGCATAGCACAAGGCTTCTAGCTTCCCCTTTCTACCACTGCCAGCTTTCTAGTTTTTTGTCTGAATGCTCTTCATCACTTTCAAATTTTCCTGTTAGCGGATTCAACACTCCAATAACTATTACTTTGCAATGCAACACAGAGTGACCCTGATTTTCCATTCACTGGATTTTCTTCATTTTCTGAAGGAAAAAATAGTACTTCATTAAATATCTATTCATACGTGTTCTTGATGAAATGTAATATTATCCCACAAAGAATCTGTACTAATTACTAATTTGTTTGTTTAGCTAGCTGCTAGAGAGAAAAAGATGAGATGCCTGTGTGATTAGAAGGGTTTTAATACAGGACTTTTGAAAGAAAGGTTTCATATATCATTATTACTAATCATTAAATGGACATCCTCTATCATCAATGTAATATTTCTATTTTAAGATGGCAAAGACTTTTGAATAGCAATTTCGGGTTCCATTAAAAACCACAGGTAAATACTAAAACCCAAAAGTTCAAAACAAGATGTGATGCTTTTTCTGTTATTATTTTTAATCCATAAACCCCATTCCTTGACCTTAAGGGTTTTCATGTTATAAAACTGATGATATAAAGCACTGTATTGTTTTGCACTAATTTTGCGTTTTCTTGTTATTCTTTTTGATGAAGAATAAAGCCAAGCATTCTAACATCAGGAAAAATGTTTGTTTTGCTATGGTGTCAGGGATGATATTTTTGCCTGAGGCTGCCTCACCACCAGATGATAGCAGAAATAAGGAGTGATGGTGACAGAAGAAAGAACCTACCTTTTTCAGGACATATTTAGAATCACTGTCATTAAAGAGAAGAGAAGACAACAGAAATTTTGAAGGACATGTTTCTATTCAGTAATTCTTTGTAGCAGCTATTACTGCACCCTGAATATTGAAATAAATACACAAATGCTTCATGCAAAAATTTGATTCAGCATTATGGCATTGTGGCTAATGTCTTGACATAAGGGATGTGAATCACAGCAGCCACTGGAGATGGTGGGATATGTGGGTAGGAATAAGAAGGAACCAGGCTATGCCTGAAATAAGCAAAAAAATTAACAGAATTTTCTCTAAGACAATAAATGAGTTGATCATATACATAAATAGATAAAGCTAGGGAAAAAAGAAACAATATATTCTTATATCCAAGTCTTTGGAGCATCCCGCTGTGACTTCAGCTTGGTTTGGTGTAGTATTAATGTGTTACACTTAGATAAATTAAAATATCTAGCCCTCAAGAAGAATACAGTGGTAATAAAGAAGTAAAATTATGTTCTTAAAGGTAATTAAAGCATCATGATAGAATGCTGAAATTTTGCAAAAAATATTTATTAAGAGGAAAACAAACACTAAGGTTTCAGATATAATGAGATTTTTAATATTGTTTTAGGAAGTTTATTTACAAAAGGGATCTTGAGTTCACTTTCAGAATAAAATACTAATTTCTAATCCCAGAAGCTTTTTTTAAATCTGAATCCTGTGCTATTATTGTGCTATTACCCAAAATGTTAAGAGATTTTAAATAAAAATATCTCTTGTCAGTTGAAATCATACTTCTAAATGCTGCAAAAACATGAAATGTTTTCATGACATGGACTCTACTGCTTTGGAGTGAAAGCACACCTGTGTGACAAAGGATACATGAAATCCTATATGCAGGATTACACATCTGTGTTCCAGGCTGGGAGGACTAATAAGGATCCTAATAAAAAAGACCACGAGTCAAGAGGGAGACTTGCATCTCTCATTTCCAGATTTTTTCAGATTTTGGCTGTCTTCCTCCCCCCTACTCCCCACAAAGGCACTCAGGATAACCATCTGCATTTATTTTTAAGTCAGCATTAAAAAAACCCAAAAAAACCAAAAACCAACTCTATAAAGGGTAGAAAGTGTATTTTCAATACATTAAGTTGTCTGCACTATATTTTTACTACTCACACACACCAATTAAAAAAAACCAAAAAAAAAACCCAAAAAAAAAATGTTCATCGGAGGGGAGAATGGAAAAAAGGTCAGGGAAAATACAAAATGCTAATATATCTTAAAAATCTGTTGCTAACTGCATGAAATGGCAATTATGGTTTTGCATTCTAAAATGTTGCCTTTAATTTGTTGTTTAAACATGTAGTTGTTTTCTTCACATAGTAAAAAATAGACTTTTCCTAGTACTGTTGGAGAAATTAATGCTAAGTGACACAAATTACTGCTAAAATAAAATGTACTTTGTATAAGTATGATAATAACATTTCTGAATATATTGAGCATCAGAAAATGTTGCATTGGCAAGTAAATCTTGAAGCCTTTCTGGGTTTACTTGTGTGTGTGTCTTTATGTGAATGCATGTGTGTGTATGTGTCCACAAAGAGAAGCATTTCCCTATAATCTTCGAATTTTGAATTGGAAGACTCTGTGTCTGACTCTTTCAAAATGGTGTTCCAACAGGAATAAAATAAAAGAGAGAACTTTATAAAAAAGTCTAATTTAAGAAATGGACTGACTCCTACTGCATAAGGCAAGAACTTTTGAAGTGTTTCTGGAGTTCTCTCTTTCTCTTTCTCTTTCTCTTTCTCTTTCTCTTTCTCTTTCTCTTTCTCTTTCTCTTTCTCTTTCTCTTTCTCTTTCTCTTTCTCTTTCTCTTTCATCTTTTTCTTATTTTTCTCTTTTTTTTCCCTACAGATGCATATACTTTTATATCCAAAAGCATGTTAATTACACTTGAATGTGTTTACAGACTCTCTATACAGAGGTGAATAGAAGAAGAAAAATTTCTTTTTGAGGATCATGTAATAGTCAGTAACTGAATAACTTATTTTATACTTTTAGGATTGTGGCTTTATTTCAAGCGACTTTATTTCATTTATTTTTTTATTTATTTTATTGTGACTTTATTATCTCAAACCACAACTAAGGAGAAGAAATTAATCTAAATTGTAGTAACTGACCTTTTTTTGTTAGTCACTGAATAATGTTTTGGTCACAGATATAATAAATGGGAAGACACTGATTTTTCCATACAAGACTTTCAATAAAATCCTCTTGTTTTGAGCTTCTCCCAGGTATAAAATCTCTGCTGAACACAGCTGGGTAGCTCAATTTGCTTCTGGGTTTTCCTCATTTTCATTTTACTTCTGGAAGCATGAGTTGGTGCATGTAAAGAAGTGGTTCACCTTCATCTATGTTAATTGAGTATGATCTAGTAAATTGAATTTTCTTAAAAACCAATGTTATCATAGTTATCTGGGTGAGTTAATGAATGCTTAGTATATATAGTAAAGATATGAAAGAGAAAGAAAATGAAGGTTGACACAGAAACTCAATATCTCTAATGCAAAACGTTCTAAGAAGATTGCTTTTACTGTACTTTCATCAATCCTTTCAGGAGAGATTACACAATTTAACAGATGTACAAAGGGTGCCACTTTTCCTGATGGCATCCAAAAATAAATCTTCATAAGCAGATATGTTTCAAGACATTTGTTTCCTCTGCAAATGCTGTAATATTTTACTCTGATAGATTTGGAATTACTAAAGGTTTATTAAACCAGGATGACCTTACACCTTTTTTTTTATAGAGTGTTTCACTATTTTTTTAGGTTAAAGGACAAAAATAATATTTCATCTGCCTAGAATTTATGACAACAGCCGAAATAAAAATCAAAACATAGAATTAACAGAAATATTATAAGGTGGAAGAGAAATTAAAGAAAAGAGAAAGTATAACCCACTTGGCTGGAAAGAACTTACTGGAATACCTCAAGGACCGGTTTGGAAATAAGCTAATTAAATATTTGTAATCATGGCATGACCTAAAGTAGTTTAATAGTCATATTCACAGATGATGCAAAGTGGGAGGGCATTACCTCAATAGAGAGAATAGGGCATTCTCTCAACAGCAAGAAGGGGGAGCACTGTGCAAAATGAATTGTAAAGCCTGGAATAAGAAAAATGGGGTGAAAATTTGCAGTATAAATAACAAGGTCATTTGAATAGAAAATGATGTAGAGAACACAATGCTGAGGAAAAAAACTGAGATCCTGATTATAATGTCATATTGTGATTACTCACACTTAGGAAAAGTTAAAACAATCTAGAATTAATACAGGAAGAGACAACGGGATAAGTAGCAGAAAGATGAAAATGTAGAAAATGGAAAAAAGAGCAGAATATAGAGGGTTCTGAGAGTAAGTAATGCTTTGTCACATAAATATATGTGTCAGGGGAATAAACATTTGAGATGTAAAAAAACCCATTTCCCTTAAAGGCCAAGAACAAGACTTGGCATGGAAGAAAATGGATGTAAACAGTCTACACAAATTTAGGATGGAAATTGGAAAAAGGCCTCAAACCATCAAGTTAAAAATTTTTGGAAGATCTTTTCAATAGTACATGAGTAGACATGCAAATATCACCAACTTTGCAAAAAAATTCATAATGCAGGTAATTGGTTTATGACTGCGTGATGTGGTCATCTGACTCAACAAAAGAAAGGACTCGTATTGCCCAACCTGGTGATTGTTTGAGTTCTTGGGTTTATAGTAGCATCAAATTTATTTTCATTCCATAGCTATTCTTAAGGAATTGCACTTATCTACAAAGAAGGGTTAAGACAATGAGATAATAGTTTCTTACAGAAATTATTTTATATACATATTAGCCATCTGTGTTACAACTCTCACATAATACCACTGGTTTTTTTTAAACTATAAAATTAATATACTACTGAAAAACTACGTATTCAAGAGTACAGCTTCAAAAAATGTATGGAAAAAAATTATATTACTCCTATGTGTTTAAGGGATTGACACTGAGTGAACTCTTCCTGTGGTTTCCTCATAGATCTCTCCAAAATTAGTCAATTAAAAAAAAATTCTTAGGAAAAAAAAAACACCTGAAAATCTCTTTCAAGGGCTGAAATATAACACATAAATGTTTATACTTCTTCCTGGAACCGGTAGAAACTTTTTGTTCATTATGTTTGTCCTTTTCTGCTTATTGGGTTTATAAGACTAACCTCAAAAGAAAATGCTTGGATATATGAAGGAACGACAACAGGTTTGATTTTCTAATAGGGCTAGTAAGGAATAAAGCTCCATTACAATAAAGATGCAGCCTGACAAAAGTCTCAAAGCCAATAAATTACCACAAGGGACATCGAATAAAGGATCTAGAATAAATCACTGAAAATCAACGATGTTAAATACCAAAATCCTACCGCTATTACATGTCTAAAGTTGGCTTTTATTGTCAGAGACCACAGGTAACAAGATTACTTGTTTGTCAAGAAAGAGGACTGTCAACTGTGCCAACAAAGCATTGAACAAGAGATGTTGGTAAGGCAGGGTCTCCACTGGGTAGTAGAGCCAACATGGCCTCCAAAAATCATGGAGTCATAATTGACCAATTATTACACAGTAAGACACAGTTCCAAGTCCAAATAATTTAACATTATTTTTATAAGAGATATGCTTGGCTACACTAAACTTTCATGACACCTGTAAGTGAGGGTCAGCTAGTTCTGATGCTGGGAATGGGGTGATTTTAGCCTTCCTCAATTTTGGTGACACTTTTTCCCCGTGTACTTTCTTCCTCCTTCATAGGACACAAGCACTTGAATCAGTGTGTAGTAAAATAAGCTGTTGAATGAATCTGGACTAAAATTAACCAGCTCTGAGTGTGTTTGTGTATGTGTGTGTGTTTAACTGGGATCAGTTTCCAAAAGAACACTTTAAAACCTAATTTTCAACTGTTTGGCAACTTCTGGCAAATTAAATTGCTTCTGGAGCTACTGAGCTACATTATATTTTCAGTTCCAGCATCCAATTTCTTTCAAAAGCAGTTAATTTATGAAAAAAATTTCAAATTAATGTCGCTTGCTTTGCACTCTGTGTAACCAAATCAACTTATTTAGCATAAAATCTTTCTTGAAAAGTGGCTGAAAATAAGAATATTTGAGAATGAACTGCCAGCTGTTTGAAACAGGGCTTCCAGTTCTCAGACTCAAAACTTTGCAGCATTTGAGCTTAGGATATGGTGTCAATATGAATAACAATGAATAAATAAATTAAAATTAATTTTTAATATTATGTTATGATGATATCTACTGAGAGTGACCAGCCAAGACCTCGTTAAAGTTCTACTGAACTCGATCAATAAAATCAAATATTTTATCAACAAATTCTTCAATTGTTTGGTGGGCAAGTTCAACCGGACTGACTGTATGTCAGCTGTTTTTCAAAATGACAGAAATAGTAATGGATCAACTGGAGTGCTTATTATTTAATGCTAATGAATGATTGTTTGGAGAGGGAAGAAAAATCAATTATGACAGCTATGAGAGCTGCTGCCCCTGTTCCATTATTCTAAAAATAAATAGCAAAGCTGCCTACTAAGGTAGGAAATCAGCAAGCATTCCCAGTGAGACACAAAAGTTGTAGGCAAAGAAGCAACTCTAACTTGTGTTTACTGCACATAAATGATGGCAGGGCCCCAAGGTAGAAGGAGAAGTCCTTGAACTACTGAAAAAATCCAGTACTTTTTCCTGCTTGTATTGCAAGTGCTCAACATGCTTTCTCTCCCCAGACAGATTTTTCCTTGAGCATCAAACTGGGCTTCTCTATTTTTGGAAAAATCTTCATGCCCATTCCACGATGAACAGTGGCTGAGAGGAGATGATGGGTGAAAGACCCTCATATTTGGACTGCTAAGAATTTAAGGGACAACATGACTTTAAAAACAACAAAAATAACCACAATTTAAAATAAAATAAAAAAAAAACCAAATAAACAAAAAAACCCCCCAAAACATTCAATTAAAAAGCTAGCAGAAAGGCACACATTGGGCAGTTTAGACAGGGTCCAGACAGAACTGTTCTTACTCAAAGACCAACTAATACGTCACTTCAGAGGAACTCTGTTCAACTAAAAAAGCTAAAAGCCAAATGAGAAATAAAATTTCAGAAAATATAGTATGCAGCATGTTGGATCTCTTCTAAAAAGACAGCAATTAAGGCAAACTGTTTAAGTTTCCAAGGGATTTCTATGTTTATCAATATGCATGCAGGTAGCTAGATAGATCTAGAATTAGACCCAGTGTGCTGGTTTGAGACTTGATTGGCGTTTTGGTGGGCAGGAAATGACCACCCACGGAAGCGATGTTTGCTTGGGAATTTTCTCTAGGCCCAGTGTAGACCAATTGTGGGCCAGATTTAAGGACAGACAGGGAAATGGGCCAAGCAAAGGTGAAATATGCCTCTGTAGGAACACATTTTGGGACAAAGATTACCTAGGAATCTCTCTCTTTCCTTCCGGCGTTGAATAGGTACAGAGGCGCAGCAGCTTTGGCCTGGTACTTCCCTTCCCCCTGATGAGCCCACAGGGGCCTGTGGGGGGAACTGGGCTGTGCCGGGCTGGGGGGACCCCTTCTGAGGGAGCGGCCCCGGCAGAGGGGGAGGGTGAGAGGGATTGGAGCCAGCCCGGCAGAGCGGGGAGGAAAGAAAGGACAGGCTCGCCCCTGCCCGGGTTTACCCCATGTTCTATGGGGGGCCGGGTTGGACTGGGCCGGGGTGGGGAGGGGCCTTCCAAAGGCAGCCTGTCCTGGCAGAAAGAAGGGGAGAAGAATCACAGCCCCCTCACCCAGCATGGAGCTGAGAAATCTTAGTCCAGTGCGAGGACATTCCAAGGACATTTTATGTTATCACCTTCAGCCGCTGGTAGAGGTCCTGTAGGATGAGGTTTTAACCTTTTCTTGTCCACATGGACTTTTCAAAGCATAAATCCTGCTCAAGGGAGAGGGAGCAGACTGCAGAAGATGTGAGAGACACGGCCTGGGACTGGATGTCAGGGAAAAGACAGGAGATAATCCAAGATGGGAAAGAAGAATGAAGGAGTGGGCCAATTGGCATGGACTTCTCTTGCAAAGCCATAGAGAATGGACTGAATGCTTTTATAACATGTAGAATGTTTTTAGGGGTATGTCTTAATCCTGTGGAGAGTGCTGAGGTTGCACTGATCTAATGATATCCCCGGCCCCAGGGATGAGAGGAATCTGTTTCCTGAGATGAAGATGGAACAGATGAAGAGAACTTTTGTTTTGGACTAGGAAAAGACATTCTTAAACTGTACCCTAAAAGCTGATGCAGCCCATGAGGCAGTTGTGAGAGGACTGTCTCATGGGAAGATGCTTCACAATGGCAAATCCCCAGGTGGGCCATTTGTGAAGGGTGTGGCCACAAGAGGACTGGTATTCTTGTGGAGATCCATGGTATGCAAGAGAGACTCTGCTCTTCCTGATGAATTGGGAAATGATTATTCAAAGAGTGGTTACTGACTGAAAATCCTAAGTTTTGTCTTTTCAGGTTGACACTGGGAAAGTGGACAGTTGCTGGGGAAGGAGGAATGCCTTGAAAGTCTCATTCTGGTTTTTGTTTTTTTCCTTCCTTCTTAGTGTTAGTTAATAAAATTTTTCCTATACTTTAAGTTTGGGTGGCTGTGCTCCTTCTTTGGTCCTATCTCACAGCAGAAATTGAGGAAAATATATTTTCATGGGTGCACTGGCCCTTGGCTAGTGCCAAACCCATGACAACCAGATACCAGAGTCATCTGACATTTCAGCTGAATGCTGCCATCTTGGTATTAAACAGATTGCCAAGGAAGAGCCTAGTTTTTCTCCACTTCTCAGGACAGAGGGAGCCCTCATTCACTTTCTGAGATCAGAAGGAAATGTGACAATGAAGCCATGGAGTTGGGTTGTGCCAAAGCTCACAGAGGAGCGCTGAGAGCCAGCTCGCTCCTCATTGCCTTCTCAATCTCGTCTCTTATGGAGCAGACCCAGGGCACTATCTCCTGTCCTGCTCAATGGCAGCATGCCGTGGCCTGTGTTTCACTCTGCTTTTTCTCTCCCACTACTGCAGAGGAAGAGGATGAAGAGAAGACATGGAAGGGATGGATTGAGTGTGCAAGTCACTTTCATACAACTTTCTTCTGTGTGTTATGACAGACATACGTGAACTTGTTTGAAGAGCAGAACGTATAGCTATGGTCAGAACCTTGACAGACTGATTCAACTGCAATCTTTCTCTAAGTTTCAATTGACATTGATCAGGGTCTGAATATATTCTGCAGACACAAAAGAGCAAATTACCACAGACATCTCATCTTCAGGATACCTAACCTGACAGGTGTCCACGGATAAATGGCAAAGAAATAAGACAGGGAAGAGGCAATATGTTAAAAAAAAAAAGTTTATAAAAGTTCATGAAATGAAGCAAATTTAGTTTGCGAATTCATTACTCTAGTGACAAGCTGCTAAAACATCAGTTGTACTAATGTGTCATAAAACTAGACACATATTGAAGGAGACTAAACTTTCCATTATCTGAAACTCCCTTGGTAATGGAACGTGATTACTACAGACAGTTGCTAATATGTCTTACTATGAATTTATCTGGGAACTAATACCTTTGATTACCAATTGAGATTAGTGTTTTAGTTTCTTATAATTCTATATGATAGCACAGTCAAAGGGAGATTTGCTACTGAAGACAAGGGCAGCAGAAGTATATTGATTTAGCTCTGGGACTTTTTGAAGGAACTATTACAAACTTTAGCAAGCACAGTGTAAAAGTTAATGCTGGGAAAAGAATTCTGGAAGGGTACAAAAACTGATGGTGCGGTTATGAGAGCAACCTCTTCAGAAGAAGATGGAATAAACATCTGCCAAATCTGGAACTACCTTTCTTACCTTACTTTCTGGAAAACTAACCTTCTTGGCAAATGACAGATTATTTGGGGGCAGACAGGTATAGTCTAGTCTCATTATTCTTAGGCACAGCAGAAGGTGATACCTACCTCTGGAAAAGCAAGATAAGTTGTCACAAAACATGAAAGTTGAGTCTATGACTGGCCATCAGTCACAGGAATTGTTAAAAATTATTTTTCTGTGGATGATTCCATGGTATAAAACAACCTAATGTTGATGCAAGATGAAAAAGCATTTAGTGGTTAGAGCATTTAACTTCTTCTGCACGACACCAGTATGGATTATGTTCTCTAAAGTGAAACAAAATAATTTTCTCCTTGATTTTGGAACCTCCTAGTTGCCCTAAATTCTGAGTGCCCTCTGGCAGAGCCTTGTCACAGTTTACTACAGAAGTCCAGTGACAGTCCAGCAGAAGAATTTGACAAACACGGGAGAATATGTAATAAAACTTCATAGCCAAAAAAACCCTCATTTTACAGGACTGGTGTGGACCATTGGTCGGCTTCAAAGATATATAATTAATAATTAAGGACAACTGCAGATCACTTAAAAGCCTTCAGTTCCAGATAGGATGAAAAATCAAGCTCCTTCTTCAATAATTTTGTTGCTGCCAACATTCTCTGAAGTAATTTGTCATGCTATGACAAGCTATGGATAGTTTTCTAAGGAGTTACAATTTTCTCATATAAATATAATTGTAGGACCCATAGGCCAGCTTTTCTTACTGCAAATAAAAAGTAATGGTCTTCCAAACTGAATATTGTTTAAATCTGATCCGTGATCTGAACCAATGTAAATTAAAGACTATCTAGAGTAATAATTCAAAGCATTTTTTCATTTTTAGTCAAATCAAAAGTTTTGCCCAAGACAAACCAGTCTGCGTTACTTGTGGTGTCTTAATGTTTGCATTAAAGATGCCTATTTGTCCAGATTTGAAAAATAAATCATATTTAAGCTATAACAAACTGAAACATTGAAAATAATAAATGACAGTAACATTGTAAAATGAAATAACCTCCTCCCTTGTTCATCTGCTCATTGGAATTAGGTAGCACAGATATGACTTTTTCCAGTGAATAAAACAAGCAGACAACAATTTTGAGGTGTTCGTAAATTCTGTAAATCTGTCAAGTGTCTATAATATGGTTTATTATTGCTGTGTGTCTCAGGGGTCTGACCAGAAAAATATTCAAAGTTATTGCATTTCAGTATGGTTCCTATTCCTAGCTCCTCATCTAGAGTGAGCTTTGGTGGCTGGATTCCCATCTAACTTTAGAGACCTGATTGATTTACTGTCATGGAGACATATTCACCTTAAGTCAGTAATGCAACAGAAGGACACAGGAATGTCCTGACAATTAGGTCCCAAAAAAACTATCTTCCCTCAAAATAAAAAGGTGCAGGTAGAACACAGGATTCAAAACTCTAGCCAGAAGCTTTGGGGAAAAAAAGTGGTTTTGGGGAAGGGTAAAACCATGGCCTAAAAATCTAATTATCATTAGTTCTCTCTCTTGTATTGAAGTTTATGCTATCTGAAGCCTTAAATATATGCAGTTTCTGGGAGGGAATGTTAGCAAGAGAACATTCTGATTACATTAAAAATAAATAAATAAATAAATAAATAAATAGATAAATAAATAAACAAATGAATAAACATCAAGAGGGAAAAAAAACCCAAACAAAAACAAAACAGAAAAAGTCTGGTTTTATTCTGTAAGAAAAAGCTGGAAATATTAATCTGGAAGGATTAACATCCTGAAGGAAATTTAAGAATAGGATATTTACATTTTAAAGAAGCAAGAGAAACAAGGTCTTGCCAATTGAACAAGAACTGATACAACAATGAAATGTGGAAAAAAATTTGCAAAATTAGAGACAATATTTGAAAACAAGAGGTTAAAATAAAATTCTAATGAGAAGCAGAAATGTCCTAAATCACCTGTTAATAAAGGTATGTCTTTGTGATGCACCTTTTTTGGGTCTGCCCCTCTAAAAACCACAGAATTTTTGGTAAATACTATACAAGATATTGCATGCTTGTATAATAAACTTAAACAAGATGTAAGGCTTCACTCTCCTGTTTGCTGAAGCCAGGCAAGCATTTCTTGAACAACATAAAACACTGAACAATTTTCCATGCTCAAAATCCCTTGGGCTAGCAGAAACAAGTTGTTAGGAAAACTATTTCAAGCCATACATATTCATTTATGGATATATATGGAATATATTAGTGTATAATATACTGTCTAAGCATTCCGTTTACCTCACAAAAACATTAATGAGGGTTTGAGGGTCACCAAAGTATCATTATCAGAGCTTGGCCTTGGAAGTATCTAAAATTGTTTGGTGCCAGCACAGCTTGATTTCATAGCCATCTCATCAGAGCAGTTGATGCTAACACATCCTTTGTATGCACTCTATGCAGAAGTCTAAGCTAACAAATCAACACATTACAAGGTTTATTGCCTTATTATCCATTTACTAAATCATGATCCTGCTCCTATGTTCAAGGTAAACCCTGACATGATATCTTACATATAATTATGGTATATAAATGATAAAACTCTTCATCAGCTAGGTTGCTCAAGAGCCTGATTGCTTCTGCCTACTTAATGAGGAGCTTTAATACAGGCAACAAAGCAGTGTGTCTAAATATACATTCTAAGGGAAGAATGTTTTTCCACACATTTTAGTGCACAGTTCCCAAGGGTTTCTGCCAAACTTTTTCTCTGACATATAGTCAACAGGCATAGACAGAATTGAGATAGATTTGTTTCAGGAATTCATCTGAAAATTGTAAATTTGATTTCTCATTTAAAATGAAGTGCAAGACTAAAGTTGGTCTACAATTCATATGTTCTAAATGAAAAAGTTTGCTACAAGAATATTGTGAAGCTGTGGAGATGTAAAATTATAGGGCTCCAAGAAAAGCTTCATGCTCTCTTCAGCCTCTTTAGATAGTGGAAGTCCATTTGTCCCTGTACCTGAACTACACATCATGGTAACCCTGCTTTTCTAGAACACTGCCTGGTCACCAACCAATAACTTGGATGTTTTATATAAAATTGCCTTTGTAATCTTGGAGAATTCATAATTCTCCTAAGGGTAATTCGAAAAGTCTGAATTTTTAAAGAGTTTTTCCACTATAACAGACAGCAAATGTCATGCACGTGGCATCTTCTAACTCTTTGAACTATTTGCATGATCCTTTTGAAAAATCCAGAAAACCTGGGCATGGTGTATCTGATTTGGATGTGGGAGGGCTGAGAATGATCCTGGGGTCCAGAGTTACCACTGTTGAGTTGCTTGGTCACTAGCTGTACATGGAGTAGACAGTTACTCTTTAGACAAACCTGCACATGATGCTGCATATAATATTGGTCCCTGGCAGTCTTTCTGCAGAGAAAATTTACAATTTAACATTTAAATACCATCTATGACTGATTTGTGCAAATACTCTTTTTATTCTTTTCCTCTACCCAGAAACAACTAAGATTCACTCAATCTCTGTAGTGTGATGACCAACCTGTATTAGTTTAATAATTAATGGACAAGTTTTTGAAAGGAGTTTTAGAAGCCCTTACTGATGCCATCTCCTTTTTGGTATGTCTTTTTCAGTATTTGACATGTATTATCTCTAGACAGTTTGCTTGTTTTCATTTCTGAGTTCCAACATTTTTTGCTAATACACTGAAAACACAGTTCTGTTCCAGTAATTTCATTTACCTTTGGAAGAGGACTGGGAGAAGAGGAGAGGAGAGAAGAGAAGAGAAGAGAAGAGAAAGAAGAGAAGAGAAGAGAAGAGAAGAGAAGAGAAGAGAAGAGAAGAGAAGAGAAGAGAAGAGAAGAGAAGAGAAGAGAAGAGAAGAGAA
>VXBQ01015982.1:618742-704603 GCA_013400175.1 Phainopepla nitens
AAAGAAAGAAAGAAAGAAAGAAAGAAAGAAAGAAAGAAAGAAAGAGAAAGAAAGAAAGAAGCATCAGTTCACCATCTATATCAGACTTTTTTAATTCCTAAAAAATAGCAGAACGATCAAATGTCATAAGCTTCCAAGAATACTCTCATGATTGATAGGCGTATAAGTTGATGATTGTCAATCTTAATGAGGACAGAGCAAGATTGCTAGGTTTCATAGCTAAATTTTCTCTCTCTGTAGGCAATCAACACCATCCTAATGATGCTTTCAGATCTATGTATGAGAAAATTAACAATCTGTGAAAGTGCATTTCTTTCAGGATTAATACTGGAAATCTCAATGGCACTTTGGTGCCACTAGAATGCTGAAAAAATTACAGATGTAAATCTTCTTTTTCTTTCTGTCTCTACTCTGACAGCAGCAGGAGCACTGCAAGTATATCAAAAGAGAGAAGCTGTGGACAAGGCTATGGTCTTTTCTCGTTTTTTGTTTGTGGGTTTTTGTGGGGTTTTGTGGGGTTTTTTTGTTTGTTTGTTTGTTTTTGATTTTTTGGGTTTGTTGGTTTTTTTATTATTGGAGTAACAAAGAGGCAGCTGTGAAGCTTTACCCATATCTTCTGCTAGTTTGACCCTGATGTGGTCTAACCCTGGTCAGCAGAACAAACTCATAGACACATCTGTTAGGATGTACCAATTCTCACTTCCCTAACAACATATTCCATCACATCATCATCCAGTGAGAGTTTGTTTCAAACACTGCTCAGTCCAGTTAAAAATATTTTGAAACAATGAGAGTTCCTTGGAATGAAATCTTCACCAGCTAATAATTTTCCCAGTGTGCACAATTCACCAGGTACTCCAACTGCATTTTCTTATCTATCTCACGTCCCTTAAACTCAGTCTAAAAATCAAAACTGCTCTGATGTGCAATACTTCCCATCATGGCATCTCAAAGAACTGAAACATCAACTAGTTTGCAAGACCTCAGAGAAGCTCAATTTAAATACAATGATTGAGTGAGATAAATGGATAAGAGAGTTTTAATAGAGACTCACAAGAAAATAGTTGTAGAAAAAATGATGGAAACTACAAATAAACATCAAATTTCTTTATAAAATTCTTCTTCTAGGGGGTTTTGATAAAAGTACCCAGAGTTTGCAAAGAGTGGATGCTTGAAATTGTAAGAATTGCACGTATTTCCATAGGAAAAATTAGATTTAATGTAATTGATATAAAATTTGAGCTTGAAATAGTCCAAGTGATCTTGAGGTTTGGTACATTCCCAAACACAGGCTATGAGTGTGCTGTGGAGCATGGGACAACAAACTTGTTTTTAGCTAAGACTATTCATCTCCAGAGGAACAGTAGAAGGTTTGAAGAAGGAAAGAAATTTTCTTCTGTGTTTGGACGTGGTGATGTCAACAGCTTGAACATTACAGCAGTGTCGGAAGACTAGTAAATATCATAACTGTTCATAATAACATAATATTTATAACTCCAGTAGACAATAGTCCAAGGTCTCTGAGATGATATTCCAAGCTCTCTACAGACTCAGCAAGATGCCATTACTCTGGGGTGAAATTTTCCAAGTGTTTTTCTTAAATTGGGATAGAATATTTTTCTTCCTGATAAAATTGAAACTGAAACTTGGAGGTCACCCTGGTATGGGTTTTAGTTTCTGACACTGCTCCTTTGCAAAAGAACTTTTACAGCAGCTGATTGCTCCCAAACATGGCAAGCAAGAGATCAACTCTTTATCAAGCTATCTAATCCCTTGGATTACCTGTTTAGGCTGCAGAAGATAAAGCTCATAGCATTACCACTTATTAAAAAAAAAAAAAAAAAGAAGATAAAAACCTCAGTAATGAATTATAGTGTTTCAGCTAATATCTTTCCCTAATTTTTCTGTATTAATTTCTGTTTTCTCGAAGTACTTTCAATTCTATTTAAAACACTAATTACAGATTAGGAAGGAAGATTAGGGAACTATTTTGCTTCTACAGATAAAGTTTAGGTGTTGCCATCTCTTCTCCTTTACTTGTCCTAGATGCCCAAATAGAAAACAAGGCAGAGTATTCAGCAGGTGATGATACATTGGAGACAATTTCCTGCTCATCAAATCCCACCTCACAGGATATTAAAATATCACATAATTAGGCGCATTTCACAGAGATTACAGTTTTTCCAGCCTTGCTTGTTATTTCTATCTCTTTACCGATTGCTGCACCTCAAACTGGTGCTGATTATTCCACCGATCTCGTAACCCCTTTTTGCCACATATTTTTTCTTTCTTAAGTCCATCTATTCCAAGAAGAGTGTTTCCACTATGTTCTGTAAACTCCAAATCAGTTTTCATGATCAAATTCTAATCTGATTTCCAAATTTTAATCTGCATGACATCAATTAAAACAGGTACAAAAGAGAATGAATCAGATCCTAAATTATTCTTCCTCCAGTGAGTGTTCCAACTTTCACACACATTTAAGAGTCAGTAATAAAAAAAAATTCTAAGGAAAGGAAAAGCATGCCTGTTAACACGATTTGTAAATACAGTCTTAGAAAGGACCAGGGTATATGTTTCTTATTGAAAAAGAAATATTTCTTCTCCATTACTAATCAGGATATATATTAAAGAGAAACTACTAAATATTTGCAATTTAATCAATTCAAATATCTCCACTGAGCAATCATAAATTTTCTAACAAAAATCTCTGAATCTGTGCTGTTGATTTTAATGGGTAGTGTGACGATACTGAAAGATTTGAGAGAACCAGAAAGTAACTAATATCATGGCAGTATCTAAGAAAAAGATAAATAGGGATTAATTAGGTCATTTAGTTTTGACAGAGTCTCATGTACAATCATATAAAACAGTGTGGTATGTCAACAGCAAAAATTCACATTGATAATGAAATCAAAGTTGTATAAATGGATTTAGGGATGCTACAGACTGTCACAGAATATTTTTGCCTTTTGTAAGAGTGAAAGCTTGGTCTGTACAAAAATGCTGCATAGAATCTTACAGGTATTCAAATAAAGCTTAATATAAATTATAATAACATAAATGGCAAAATATAAAATCAAGTGGAACAAATCATTACATTTCAGAATGTCAGTTAAAATGGGGAACCATAAGGCAGCGAGAATGCTTTAAGTAGATTATCTCAGATGTTGGTCTCAGCTTCTTGTCATTCATTAAATTCAGAAATTGTGTGTAATAAAAGAGAAAATAATGGTTGGCAAAATTGGTAGGTGAAAAAGTAATTAAAGCACGGCAAGTGGGTCTTATTTCAATATAGTGTACTTGCAAGGCATATGGAAAACAGATTGTTTATAAGCAACTAATATTAGTCACATACTCAAACTAATCAAGATCCCAGCATCCTCATATGTAGGTAGTGCTAACAGTCAGTAGACTTAGAAAAAAAATGCAGACTTCTTCTAATTTGCTAAATTCGGCAATATAAATGAGTGAGATAAACATTTAGAAAGGTTGGAGAAAAAAATAAGAAAAACAAAACCAAAACCACACACAACCCTATGGACTGGTGAACACACAATGAGAAATTAAAAACCTTAATTTAATAATTAAACTCTACCTACCTAGCACTGTGTCATCTGCTAATAAACGTCTACAATAAAAAGGTTTCTGACAGCTGATTATTCTTTTATAGAACCCTAGAATGGTTTGGTTTGGAAGGGACCTTCAAGATAATGTAGTTCCAAACTCTTCCCCAGGGGTAGGGGCACTTCCACTAGACCAAGTTTCTTAGAACCACATCCAGCCTAGCCTTGAACACTTCCAGGTATGGAGCCGCCACAGCTTCTCTGGGCAACTTGTTCAAGTGCCTCACCAGCCTCACTGTAAAGAATTTCTTTCTAATATCGAACCAACTCTCTTTAAGTTTACTTCACGAGGAAAAAACAAATTGGTAACATCTAGCAGTAGGAAAGTAAAGTTAAACACACGCAAATAAGCGAGAGGGTACACAATTTTTGACAAGGAAATAGCACCTGGGACTCCCTGTTTAAAAATGTCAATGGCTATAAACCTTTCAAGAAGATACAATCTACCTCAAATAAACATACAGGCTAACTTCAGAGGAGTTTGAGTAGAACATTTAGGCTATTAATGAATGAATCAGATCAGATATTTGTAAGAATTCTTCCCAGTCTGAGCTTTATTAGGCCATGGGAAAAGAGTAGTTTGACTGTCATCCTGAGTGCTCCTAAGTTCAACTTCTGAGGGGAAAAAAATAAGTTTTTCTGACAAAGTTACTTGTTCTAGATCTTGACCTCTGAACTACTAATCCTGCATCTTCTCAGACTTAATAAAAGGAACACCAAGACATATTTCATCTCAGTGTTTCTGTGGATGATGGAGAAGGCTGAAACATCCAGGCCAGCTACATAGGTCTGAGCTGTAAATACATGCAAATTTATTAAATCAAGCAACCCTTTCCTTCAGAGAGATTACCCTCTATAACAGCAAGAAAAATGAGATGAAGACAAAAATCAGGACCAAGCTTTCAGAAAGAAAATATCAGTGTCATAAAAATATGACAGCTTTTAGCATTTGTGATGTCTATTTTTCAACTTTTCCGCATGGAAATATTTCCATATCCCAGGAAATATTTTAGTGTCTTCTAAATCTGTTGCTTAATGATCATTTGAAGCATCAAGATGATGACTTCAAAGTTTTGCTTTCTCATTAAGGTCAGTTGTGTCATTGAATTTTGATACTGAAAACTGTTCTAAAAGAATTCCTATCAGTTTTGGGAGCATAATTTTGCAATGTGAAGCAGAATCTTCACAGCCTCAATCGTTATATCAGTTCATAAATGGAGTTTAAAGCTTGAAATTACAGCATTTCAAAATGCACAAGGAATCATTACTCTCAGGGACCAGTCCTATTGTTTCCAGGAGGTGTTTTTTGTGTGAGTTTTTTGTTTCATGAATGATAGATTTGTGGTTTGTCTTTCATTCTTCTAGTCTCTCAAGAAAATGATATTTACACACGCTAACTGGCAAAGCCACAGAAACAAAATTATGTCAGTTAATATTCTCATGCAGTCTCATTTTTGACCTTTCTGCTCTGACAAGTTGCCATCCTTAAAGATAATGAAAGAATTTTTTTCAAGTAACATACAAAGCTGAAGTTATTAGAACTTAATATTTACGTGTCACATACATTGTACAACTGTGTCCTTATCTTTTTGAACTAGAAAAGTTATATAAAGTTATACAGATGCAAAATACAGTATCCTTCTAAGGTTTCCCTACAGAGCCTATATGGTCCATGTGGATCAGGTAAAAAATTCCTATTCATGCAAGGGCACAAAAAAGTAACAAGACAAAATCCCTATGTATGACTCCAGAAAAATAAATTAATTGAACAGCCATGATAAAAATTCAGGCCTTTGTGAAGATTACTCAAAATGTTCAGATGCAAATACCACACTACCTTTATGTAATGGACAGTGATAAACCTTATCCCTGCCTTTTGATCAATATTCAGAACAGCCATAAAAACCTGAAGAAAAAAATGATGTTTCTAACATTGATAATTTTTTATTAAAATCTTCCTTCCTTAAATTTGTGTGTAAAAAATAAAATAAATGAGAAGATATGAAACATAAATCTAGACAAATTTACTCTCTCTTCAGGAAACTTGATGATTTGCTGGACAAGCTATTATGCAAACCCAATTGCAGACAGACAAAATGATTAAACATACATAGAATGCCACAATATGCATCAAACCATACATATTTCCACTCAGTAATACAAAAGTTATTTTTAAATAGAAGAATCACTAGTTTTGGGGAAATATATATAACATAAGAGATTATGTTATATATATTACATATAGTATAATATTTCATATAGGTGGGGTTTTAGTTCATCACTGGATTTTGGATTTATGTTTAAAATAAGAATAAGAACAGTGGAGTAGAAATGCACCTGCATGTGTGTTGTAAATTTAAATGTTTCTGTTTGTGTTATATGTAGACCTTTCTGTGTGGGTCTTGTTGTTCTAATACCTTTATTCACTAATTTATTCTTTTTATTCCTTTATCAACTTGTTGATCAATTTATTCTTGTGATGTTTCATCTCTGAAATGTCAAAATCACATTGGAAAGAATAATTTCACCTACAAGCTTCTACCAATTATTTTCTGTTACTACAAAGATATGACAGGAAATACAGAGAATTAGTAATTAAAATAGGTAAAGTTTTCATTAAGTTTGAGAAGTTTACCATGAACTAATCAGATGTTCATTAGGAAAAACAAACAAACAAACAAACAAACAATTTGCTTCTCTGTATCTAAATCGTATAAGTACAACAGTATAACAACTACTGTTAAGTAAAAATTTTCAGTCTTTTAGGTCACCTCTTGTGCTATATCTCCTGGTACACTCTGGTAGGATGGAGATCAAAGGGAAGATAGAATCAAGGTGTAATCCAGCTTGAAAGAGACTTCAGAGGTTACTTTGTCCAATATCACCACTGCACTGAAAATGCCCAAACTGGATATATTTTGTGAGATGTCCTCTACAAGTCTGAATGGTGGGACACAGACATTCCCCCTGTTGGATTTACTCATATTAATGTAGCCTATGGTTCTGTTTGCCTTCCCTGCTGTGGCAGCACACTGATGGCTGGTGGGTTCCCCACTGCAAGTGCCTGGTTCTCCTCTACAAAGGTTTTTTTTCCCCAGTCAGTTCCGAACTTGTATGGGTATGTGGCAGAGGTGTGACTCTGCATTTGACTTGGCTGAATTTCCAGAGGTTTCTGCCTACCTGTAGAGGCTCCATTGGATGACAGACCTCCAGAACGCTGCTTACTGCCTCCAGCTTGGTGCAGGCTTTTGCATGGTTCAGGTTGTTAAAAAAGACAGGAATAAACTGACATGTAGAACCTTTGTGGCCACAAAAGAGCACGTCTACTGAAGAGAGCCACAATCCATACCCAGAGCACTTGAAGCTTGCTCATACTTTATAGCATTAAAAGGGTATGAAATCACCTAGCACACAGTGTAGCACACAGTGTAGCACACTGTTAAGTGCAGTTATTGTAGGAAAAAATATTAGGAAGAAAGAAGGATAGAAAGAGACCAGTGAAGAGATATGCCTCCCATTCAGGATGCCTGAGTACATTTGTTCTGGGGAAGGTCAACACTTCTTGGTTTTGTTGTTTTTTAAAAAAACCCACACAAGCTGATACATTAAGAAATGGAGTACAGATGACTGCAGTGAGAATAATGACAAAAACCTCAGAAACTCACAAGGAAAAAATCCTGAAGAAGGAAAAAATCCTGAAAGTCACACTAAACTTGAAGTCATACACCAAAAGTGACATCCATAAAAAAAAATTGCTGAAAACAAAGAAGGCTTTCAGTATATGATTAAGAGCAGTATTGAAAAGCTCTGGTAGCATGGCAGTATGGGATTTTGTGAGTCATGCTGGAAGTACTCCATTACATTGAGGAAGCTAGCAGTCTAGAATCTAAGAGGTTTTTTTAGACTTCTTCTAATGTCAGAGAGAGTAGGAAAAGTCTACAGATAATGACTGGAAAGTTACCCTCTATGGGGCAAGGCAAGGGACTCTACACTCCTAACATGAATGTCTTTTTCAAATTAGTCCTGGGATCATATAACTCACTAGAAAGTGCCCCTGCCCATGGCAGAGTAGTTGGGACTAGATGATCTTTAAGGTCCCTTCCACTCCAAATCATTCTGTCATTTTATGAAACACCTATATCCCCTTTTCAGAATTATTCAGGTATTCCTGATAATGGCCTCTAATGTGGGTTCATGCCCTAAAGGTGAAATACACTTTCTTTATAACTGTTGTAAAAGAACTGAATTTTAAAACTGACTCCATGTAGCAGACACAGATACATGTGCAGTTTTGACCAACGTAAAAGATATAGGATCTAGCATCTCCATGCTTCTTCTGAAATCCTGTTATGAAAATTAAATTTCTGTATTTTTAATAGTAATTTCTGCTTTATTTAAAAGTAAGGAGCAATGGGATTTACAAGATCAGGCAATCAATGTTTTAAGTAGTGTTTAGATATTATTATTTTTCAGCCTAGGTACCATTTGTGAAATTAAATTTTTAATAACCTTTCAGATATTTAGCCTTAGGGAAATAATTTCCTTAACAGTTGTTCAAAGGTTTAATGTCACAGTAAAGGTTTTGAAATATGATAAGATCCCTTTAATTCTAAAAAGTTAGCTTTAAAAAAACAAACAAACGAACAAACAAAAAAGCCCCAAAAAACCAAAAAACAAAGATAAAATGTTAATAAGGAAAAGTTATGCAGCCCAGCTCCAAAACAAGACAGGAGCATGAGGAAACAAACTCTGCTATCAAAATGCTTTTATAAGATTTCATCCTGTGTTTTGTAAACACAGTATCAGTTCCAAAATCTTCACAATCAGGCTTCCAAGATTTAGATTTTGAAAATGTGAGAAGGGGCAGAAACTCTGAACTTCCCCTCCAAGTGAAAGCTAGACAAATGTCTGACACTGGAAACTTTTTCCCTTGCCTCCATCCAATGGCTGATGTCTAGATCCATTGTCTATTGTCTATTGTGGAAATGGAATACAGAAATAAACCAATTGATGAGATACAGAACGGCTTTGAAAAGATTATATCCCATCTACAGTGTTTGTCTGAACCTAAGCCTCTGCCTAACACAAGTTTTTTCAGAGATTTCTTATGTCATTGAGTTTCAGCAGATGTACATTTAGCAATGGTCAATATGGGTTTCAAATGCTGCCTTTATTTCTCAGGATAAGGTCACTGCCATTTATAAAAGTAGAACACTTTCTTCTAATGTCAGAGAGAGCAGAAACCCTTTTCTGGAAAGATGCTGAACCACTTGGATTGAAAATATCGGTAGGAGTATTCATTCTTTGTCAATTATTGATGTCCTTTTTTTTACCCCCAAAAGAGAAAAATAGGCCCACTAATTAAAGTTTGCTCATATTGTAAAGAAATGAAAAGATACTTTTAAAAGATTTATCTGGCCATTCTTTTAATAGCTTTTAGCTGACCTATAAACATTTCAACAGTCCATTCCAGAGCTGATCTGCATTCCTGAATGGCAAAAAATAGACTTTTTCTATCACGATACTGCTCACATTATTGTGAATATGTTGGATGATAGTATATTGTAAAAAATAACAATGATATAAATAATAATTGCAAAAAAAAAAACCTACCTATTTCAAGCAGAGTTGAGTGCTGAAACATTAAATTTATGCTCATCAAGAAACCAGAAAACATTCATTATCCTTCATCTTTTCCTATACAGATTATTAAATAGTTTTAGTAATAATTATGTCCAAAACTTTGATACAATGGAGATTTCACAGCATGCATAGCAGTGCTGGTGAGCATACTCCGAAAAACCAGCATATTGCTATTTACTTTCAAGGTTTATGCATAGTTTCTTTTCTTCTTTTCCTAAATTGCAAATATCTGACTTCAATATTGATTATCCGCAATCCCGTTTTTACAGAGCAGCAGGAATGGCTTAAAAACAAATGTAAATTCTGGAGAGACTGCTGCCTGTCTTCTTCACTTAAACTGCTAGGAAAAAATATGTAAATAGTGGTAAATAAATTAAAGATTTCAATGCTTATTAGAAGCTAAAACTGGTAGACAAATAGACAGTGAAATATAGAAAGAAGAGCCCAAGGAAAAAGAAAAGAAATCTGATCAATTGGGAGTCATACTGTTCCCTCTAAAGCACTGCATAACCAAAGATTAACAAAAACAATACTTAAAATATATTAATAGCAAGCTAGCTCACTGTGTGATATCAAAGAGATTATTATATTTTGCTATTTACTGTTTAAAGTTTTGTAAGTTAAACAGAATTTCATTTCAGTTGAGTTGGCCTTCTCCATCATCAAACCCAAGGTATAAACAATAAATTTGACCTATGGGCTAAATGGGAAATAAACAGGTAGAATCTACAAAAAAACCAATAAAATTCTGCTTTTTCTGCATACTGGATGAAATACTACCAGAAAGAGTAAAAATATTTGCAAAATTTCTTGATATCCCTTTACAAAATCTTTTGGTGCTTTGTGATCTTGTTTGTTTGCTGGTGGGGTGTTTTTTTCCTAATCCCTGGACATCAACTAACCAAGGAGAGGGAGAGAGAAAAAGAAAGAAAAAGGGAGAGCACAAAACAAGATGTGAAAACAAACCAATTTCATCTCTGTTGGAATTAGAAATAATGGTATGTGTTTCTATAAAAGATTCGGAAACTTTCTGTTTAAATTCCATATTATTTCTGTGGAAAAAATATGTTCCACAGAAAAGCAAGGCTGATAATTTTTTTCACGGTAACTTTCTTGTTCTTTTTCAAAAAGCAGTTAGACATGCTAGAAGCAATGCAACATTTCAAGTTCTCTTTCTTTTCAGTATAATTATTCCTATGATTATTACAAAAAAAAAAAAAAAGGAGAAAAGATCAAAGCCAACTAAGTATTTGGTTTACTAGCAAAACAAAAGTGAAAATAGATTTGCAATGCTAACTTTTCTTCATGGAAGTTCATCAATAATTTTTTTAGCTTTCTATTAGAGAAAGCTTTTTTCCATCCAGTTTACCCTCCTGGGTCTCTTCCAGATGGAAGTAAGTGGAATAATCAATAAATGAAGCTGCTCAGCATAGTTGCCAGATTTTAAATATTAAAGCCCAGTCTCAGGGAGGGCAATCATGCGTGCACATCTAAGAGTGCATGACTATGTAGGTTCAATGTCTCAGATGTAACCCAGGCCAACTAGTGCTGGTTTATGCCTGAACATTACCCAGCACACCTGGCATTGGCTCTAGTGTATATTTGTGATGTATTCACAAGTTTGCTAAAGCCACTTTTGTGGTTGACATCACTCAGCCTTCCACACAGACATGAATTAACTTTCCTTGATTGTAACTAGTTGCTGTAGAAAAAAATGGGGGAGAAGAATTTGTATGGGCAAAGCATAGCAAGTATGGGATTTGACTGTATAAAACAGGATAGTCAGATCACATTAAGAGTTTTGGCAGCTCTTCCACTCCTCTTTCTGCTAGTAAGCTTCCTTTGATATGGAGGCCATAAGCAACTGATTAAGAGCTTGCTTTCTCATACCAATATTCCACTAAAAATATCTGTGAGGTTCTATTTTATGTTAAAGGAGAAATTACAAGATATCTTGTGAAAGTCAATGACACTCATATGAGTTTTGGAGCATGAAAAACCCCAACACCTAAAGACGAGCCAAATTATGATCTCAGAGGACTCTATGTCAAGCTTAATGGCTTCTCCGGAATAACCTAAAGTTTATGTGAGAGTCACATATATCAGAATATCATATTAGATCTGACATTTTTCAGCACAAAATCATCCAAGAAGAAAAAGAAAATTATTTATTTTGATCAACTCACATATGAACATGAGCTATATTACTATTTTACAAGCTCATCTCGGCTCTGAATCCTCTTTTGAAAAGACATAGGGGAGGACAGGTTGGATAATTTGCTCCAGCATCAAATGGCTTGAGTGTGCAAAACAAAATGAGATAGATGCACTTCTTCCTAAAATCCTGTTTCACCTGACTATGTTTAAAAAATGAAGTAAATAAATAGCTAAAGAATTGTTTTTGACTCAGTGATATTAAACAAATTCAATTATTTTACCTCAATTTTGAGTAAAGCAATAAAAACAAGAACACAAAACAGCCACACCTCACCAAGGCTATGTCATGCAGTCACTCAGCATCCTGCTATTAGTCATTCTAACTACAAGTAATCTACCAGCACAGATTGCAATAACGGTGGTTTTTTTCGCCAGCACAGATGTTCATGTTTCTCTGATCATCTTACAAACGGCAAGATTGTCTGCAAGGTCAAGTCCATCTCTTTTTCTAGCATGAATACTGTGATGCTTTGACCATTCAGCACTGAATTTAGACTGTCACCAATCTCAAGATTTAAAGACGAACATGTGTATTTGCTCCTCCACTGCCGCATGACAATGGCTTTCACTGTACCCAGCATCACTGCATGGTCACCATTTCACCTTGTTACTTTCTAAGGCATTTAAAGAGATACTCCAAGCTCAGAATGGTGCTGCCTAAAACTATCTCCCTCCTCTGAGTTTAGCTGGCAATTTAAACAATACAATATGAATGTTGTATACTGAAAAGAAAGATAAAACAGTGTTAAAAGAAACAAGAAGAGGGTTTTTTCAGGTCTCTTCTTAGATTTCTTTGTGTCTTGGTGGCTGACTGCAAGGAATGTAGGTCTGATGGAAGAAATTAATTATGATTTTGACAGGAAGAGATTTCAAAATACATCCCTGCGCTTTGGCCCTGTATCACCTAAGGAACTAAATGGATTTTTCTGAATTGTCAGAGCAAAGAGGAGTAATAGAGTTCTTCCATCCAGTAAAAATACAGAATCATAGAAACCTAGAATGCTTTGCTTTAGAAGGGACCTTAAAGATCATCTAGTCCTAACCTCTCTGCCCTGGGTAGGGACAACTTCCACTAGATCAGGTTGCTCAGGACCCCATCCAGCCTGGCCTTGAACACATCTTTTAGCTGATATTATTTCCATTCCCCACTGTGACATGGTGCCTCCACAGTGCCCTTCATCCTCCCTCATTGCTCAGCACCTAAAATTCAGACATTCTGCAAATCTGTGTCCCTGGAGATTTGTCTTCAGAATCATCATAAAGTATCAACAGAGTTCTTTCATAGTATCTCCCTGGCCCCAAGTAAACTCTGTGAGGTAGAAGGCAAATGTGAATCCACTTCTATATTTTTCTCGATTCCCCCTATTGCTCCCCCCATATCTCCTCTGGACTTTGAAGATGATAAGCATCAGATTCCCTCTGTAACATCTTAGACCTCAAAACGCAAAGAAAAAATCAGGAAATTATGGTAATGCCACATGTTCAGTAATGCTCTGCAATGCACCATATCTCTCTTGACATAAAATAAATGCAGTGCTTATTAATCAAAAAAAACACCCATGCAATTCCTTTCCATGGAGGAACAAAGGATTAAAGAAAACAACGTGACCACAACTTTAACTGAGACATGGAAAAACCCACAGAGCAAAACTAAAAAAAACAAGAAACAGGAAAAAAACCAAACCAAAACCTCCAGAGTAACAGCTTTGGTTTTTTTTTTCCCATAGCAGCAGAGGAGATTATATCTGCTGGAAAAAGATGCAGTTTCAGCTTTGCTTCAGTTGCTGTAGATTCATCTTTGACAAATTCAAGAAACATAAACCGAGTGGTGACACTGTGACAGGGAAATGATAGAGCCTAAAAAATAGCAATGACATCAAAATGAATATTGTCCATGACTTACATCAGAGTAGTGAAGGTGTTAAAAAACATTACAGTTAGTCTAGTGCCTGACATTTTTCTCCCTTTGGGACATCCTCATCACCAGTCACAGTGCAGTGACTTTGTATGAAAATTTTTGTAGAAGAATAGAGTCAAAGGCTAGAGTGCTCAAGCGTAATTATAAGTCAGTTACATATGTTTCCATTTACCCATCTTGCTTCATCAATGTTCACATTAATTTTATTCACATTATTTTTTTCACAAAGCAGCTTCCTTATTCTTTTTTTTTACGTACTTGAAAAGAGCAGAAGTCTTCCTGATATATGAGTCACTATTATGTACTGTCAGATTTCAAAAGACAAAAAATAAGGGGAAAATAAAGTAATGCAATGTTGCCACTCTTCAGCATTGGATTAATTCCAGACCTCCAAATTAACACCACTGTCATTTAAATAAATGCCAGCTTTTACAAAGTTTTTTGCTTATTAGCCTTTTGTTCATTTCAATATTCATTAATAAATTATTGTATAAAATGAGACGGTCACATAAGAGAGTATGTGGGAAAGCATAATACCAACACAATAATTTTTTAAACAATTAAGCTGCAGGAAATTGAACATTAATCTCCTTCACAAATATTGTGTATGATAGCATGGATTTCTCTAGCAACTTGCACCTGATTTAAAGCATTCAGCTTCATATGTTGCCTTAGAAGTGCAAAGCATCCATTTCTGAAACTGCTGGAATCTCTTTCTAGAAATGAAACACATCACCAAATCCCATGTCATGACTGTAACTCATAGTCAGGGCAGCTAGTCCTTTTCAAACACACCCCTAATATTGCTCCCTTTTGCTTTGACTTCACTTAGATTCTTTCTTTGCTATTCCAGATTCTTATTTTCAACCTTGAATTTTCATTATGAGTCTAATTCTGGTAATTTATTTAGTGATTAAAGTAATCAGTCTTACTGTATTGAGCATAATCATTGAATCAAAGACTCTTCTCTCAAGGGAAAATCTCTTAATACTAGGGCTGCTTGCCCTTCTGGATAGTATGGATGCTGTGACTGCAAGGCATTTTATTTACCATTGTTTTGTTAATCTGAAGTGATGATGACAAAGAAACCTGTGCCTTTATTTTGAAGATGCCTGTGTTACAACTTTGATTGTTACAGATGATATTTGACAATTACAAACTAAGTTAAAAGTAAGAATATGTTGGGATAAAACCAGAAATCTAATCAGGAACAGAACTAAGTCTGTTTATTTCTTTCTTAAGAGATTAATCTTTAATTTGACAAAGTGTTTTGATTTAACATATTTAATTAGTATTAAAAGAGTTTGACTGCATCAGCATATAGTGCACAAATTACACTAATTAGCTTTCTTTCATTTACAACTAATAAAATCTTTCCCATCCTAGATATAAGAAATTAGTTGGAAGTCTAGACATTGCTTTTTGTAATGGGAATTTAATTATTAGTACAGCTAAACCCTCCTTTCTATCCTACAACAACAACAACAAAAACCCACAATATGTTTTTAGTCTTCAATCCAAGCTTCTGGTTTTATTTGCATCTCTCTTTTGTCAGTGATGCATAGGGGATGGCTATAGTCCTCAGGAATCATTTGAGCAGTTCAATGTGAATGACTAAAACCAAAAGACTGTCAATACTGATCTTGTGAGAATTAACAGTACTTGGGAATTTTCTTCCCTGCTTCTAAGAAAAATCTGTTGGTCACAACAGATTTTGGAAAGCACCAAAATACCTCTTAAGAAGACACCACTCACTGTGAAAACACAAATTGTCTAGGAACTGTTGGCTTCTACAGAAATAGTAAGTTGTAAACTTTTTAATGAGACACATTGTCATTTTTCTTGAATTACTCTTTCAGGATCCACCTCCTTTTCCAGATTTGTGTACCATGATCACAGTGACAATTAATTTTACCAGCAGATGGAACTGCAGGCATGACCATGAGCACATTACTACACAAGGGCAAGGAGCAGGGAGGATGGCACATCTCTAATTATCCAAAAGTTCTCTCCGTATTAGGAACAACATGATGTCAAGACAGAGAGTTATTACTATACTGTCACACCTGAAGATAAAGAGGATCGCTGGGGTTTGCTCATCATGTTCTGCTTAAGATGGACATACGATGTGATAAAAACACCTTTTCTGACATATTTCAATTCATAAATTCACTCACAGTTGCAGTAATTTTCTACATTTACTCAAGGCAAATTTCACAATACTGTCTTAGATCACATTGGGAAAAAAGCACCTGGTTCATTAGGTTTTCTAATTAGAAATATGTTCTTTGACTGAAGATAAAAGTTTTGAAGTACTAAATGATGAAGAAGTACTGATCAATGGCTTCACTGGGAATTACTGGCTTCTCTGGCTGTCAAAATGTCAATTTATTTGCATTAAAGAAATTAATATATTTCTGCTTGCCATGTCCTTAGCAGAGACATGAACTAATTTGAAAAATCAGCATTTCCTTTGCACATTTTACTTGTTAATCTTTCAAGTTAATTTCAGGTGCTTATCCTGTTGCCCATTTTTCATATTCGAAATGCATTGGAGTCAAGTGACTCACTCATGCCTGGTTTTAAGGTGTTTTTTCTTTTGCATGTGAAAATTCAAGAGAAAGATTTTCTAAATACATAGAAGAGCACTAGAATTTCTAAACTCTTATTTCAGAACAAAGTGGGTCTTAGAACACAAGTAATTTTACATTTTGAAGTAATTTTGCTGAATTTAAATTGTATCTTTCAGAAAAAACATCTGCAAAATAGAGAACATATTTTTTATATTTATTTAAGAAACCCCCTCACAACCAACAAACAGAAAAACAGAAAAACAGAAAAACAGAAAAACAGAAAAACAGAAAAACAGAAAAACAGAAAAACAGAAAAAAAGAAATAGGTAACAATTTGCTTCTTCCTTCCTTTTAAAGATATCTCTAACTTAAAATTGACCTTATTTGGAGCAGTTAAGATTAAATAGCTTCCATGGGTAACTTCCAATCAAATCCACTGAAAGATTATATGATTTAAATGTGCTAAGGTTGAATTTTTCCACTAAATATATCAACCTATATAACTTATGAATAAGAAACAATTTTAATTAACTGATAAAATGCACAAAATATTTGAGTCAATTAAAAATTAAACTTACAACACACAGAGTGATACTAGAAGGTGTAGATTCTTGAGCCAGAGAAAATAGCCTGAAAGTCACTAAAATACTGCTGCCAATGTTTGTTTGATTTAAAATATGAAGAATCTTTTTGATATTTTTATGGAAATGGTCACAAATAATAATTTAAGTAGAAAACTACATAGCTGATTAGATCTCTCTGCATCGTGTTTATCATATTGGTCTAAATCGTGGAAGATATTTCAGCATACTTTTACATTTTCAGAAAAAAAAAAATAACACAAAACAGGTGAATTCCAATTTCTTTGTTCTAACTAAGAGAGAAAGAGAAAATTTACAAAAATCTTAAAGGAGCTAACTGGAAACTGAATGTGTCCTCATTCCCAAATTAGTCATACTGGAAATCACTGGAATGCTACATTTCCAACCCACTATTCTGTTGATGTTTCTTCTCATGGGCAGAGGGTGCTACCAAGAACTTGACTTCACATAGCAGAGAAAGGGTTGAGAATGAACACAGAACACTCAACCTGAGCTCTGAAAAGCGAACAAATAAAATTATGTTTAGAAGAATGAGAAAAAATCATCAACAAAAACCAAAATCACAGCAACATATCTAAGGCTCAAATACTCAAATACTGTTTCCCAGTTGCTAATGTTGCACTTTTGAGCAAGCATATTATACTGCAAGTTTTGTGAAATGCCAGTCACTTCTGATAAGGTTTCCTCTCTGAAGACCAGAGCATAAAGTCGTCAGCCAAAGCAGGACAAAGATTGCCAAATATCTGCTACAAAATTCTTCTGGAAGCAACAGGTCCTTGATCCCTCAAGGTCTGTTCTTGGCAATGCTTCATTTGCTAGGAGAAATATATAGGATAAAAATGTACTTTGTATTATGCTGAAATGTGTTTCAGGTACAACAACCTCCTTCCTAAAGGTACCAATACACCAGTTCTGAAAATGCTGTTATAAGCTTCTAGATTTTGCTACATTCTATGGTCATTTTGCAATGCCAAAGTCATCATTACAAATCAAATACTCTGTGTCTGATATTTGGTTGTGTGGAAATTAGCGTAAAGATAAAGCATCAAGAAAAAAATGCGTGAGAGGAGGATATGGTCATACAGGTTTGCTTTAGCTCCATGAGGCTTAAGAGCCCTGAGTTTAATCGTAGTCAGTGAAGAAAGATCAGCCTCTCCAAAGGACAATGTTCAAAATTACGCTCCTGCTCTGAAATGTGCCCCATTTCATATAGGAATCTCCCTCCACCCATTAATTTGACCAGGACCCATGGGAATATCACTGACAGAGTTTATTCAGAATTCAGAAGTGTATAAATATATAATTGCAATAACTATGAAGACACTCACTAAAGAGTTATTAATTTACTGTATTAGGTTTACATGAGAAGATTTTGGTACCAGGAGTCTACAGGGGTGGCTTCTGTTGTCAGACAGAGCCGATGCCAGCTGGCAGAGGAGGGACCGACACTGGCCATCATCTTACTCTGATTTGATTGGAAATAAATTAATCTGAGGAGCTAGAGTGATAGAGTGGCTTTGGTGAGCACCTGGTGTCCAGCCAAGGCAAGCCTACCTCATACAAAAAACCAAAACATAGGCTGACAATATTTCTGCATGCGTCAGAGAGAGAATGAAGGCAGCAGTGAAAGTTTGATATAGGGTAACCAAGTCTGCTACATGCAGTAACAACATAGCTGTAGCTGTGTGGTACTATGGGTGATTAGGATCCCAACAAGGCAGTGGACAGAACAGTAGGCAGTTACACACCTTAGCTTATGGGATGACTTTCATGCTGTTTTCCTAAATAGGGTTGATTTGTCACTACAGCTTTTCCTCCTTTTGTAGGCTCCTAACTCTTCTGATAGCAGTTTTACATGCCAACACACTTGCCATGTTCCCAGTTTTTAGTGCTATTTCCATAATTCTAAGATGATGCCATCTATAGAGTTTGGAGATGTGTAGCAATGCTGTCAGTGAATTAGGTCATGTTTTGAACAGGTAAATTATTTTTTTATCCATTACATTGTGGAATAAGTTAAAATCTCAGGGCAGACAAATCACATGAAGTGTTCTTTTTAACTTTTCACATAGTGTCTCTGAAGAGTCTTGAAATGCAGAACCAGATCAGAATATGACAAGTGTAGATGAAATGTATCTCTTTGGTTTACATTTAGTGTTTTTCTTCTGTCCTCTACAGAAATCAGTTAATAAGCACTTATCTGACTGCAGAGGAAATAAAGGATATTTTCTAGGAGAAATAGTGTAGAAGTTTATTAGTGACCCGAACAGCAATTGAGAGGAAGAAACATAATACTCAAGAATTTAAAAGCAGAGTCTTATTCATGTCATTAAATCCTTAAGTGTCACTCCTACTGCTGATTTTAGAACAAGAGAAAACAATCACTTCATTGGTACCTTTCCAAAAGTTCTGTGCAACAGCAGAAGAGAATTCTATATAAAATCCTTGAGAGAAGTGAAGGGAGATAAGTTGCTATCCATTTCAGTAAGAAATACAAAAGAGAAATCAATGCAAGGTAGATTAGAGATAACAACCCAAAAATTGCTAAAAATCATTTGGTAAAAGTTATAAAAATAGATATTTTTGCTTAATTAAAAAGTGGGGTTTTTTAAAAAGTTAAAATAAAAGTAAAAATACTTTTATCTGAAAAATAAAAATTAAAACTAATTAGAGTCTTGATGAATTTTGTATTCTGTGCCTCAGAAGTTAGAAAAGTTTTGTGGTGCCAGTCCAGGTACAGCTATGCATTTCATCAACGAAGGTTTGAAAAGAAAAGAAGAGCTTACCTATGTCACCAGTTTCTGGTACTGCATCAATCACGTCTTCAGTTCTGAATCATCAATAGATTAATGTTGTCTGGAGGACTACCGTGTCCTGGAACAACAAATTATAAATCATATGAAAAAGGAATCTATCATGCTCAGACAATAATAGCATAAAATAGCCCAAACTGGAATCCAGAACATTGTGTTCACCTGCCATTGCTACGTAGATGTCTACAAGGCATATATTGTTTTGGTATGTTGCATCTACATAACTAATAAGTGGAGAGAAAACTTACATTTTAATATGGGCAAAATATTAATATCAAGTTTTAGGTTTGACATTAAATTACTGTTATTATTTTTGCTTACAGGATCTAAAGGAAGAGGAATAATTCAATTCATACTTTAAAATATCTTTAATTATCTAAAATATATTTTTATATGTAATATCATAATTTTGAGGTGGAATATTCTGAATTCTTATTGTCATTTTGATACAAATCAAATTTCTTCTCCTGAAGATGACTTCTCACTCTTATATCTGGATATGCCTAACCATAGATAGTAGGGGACTGGATTAAAAAAACCCTAATAATCCATTTTTATTACTTTAAAAGAAAATACGATGAACTTGGAACGAAAAAAACAAAGGGGAATAGAATTCTGCAATGGTTAAACTGATACAGGGGACTTGTGTTCTCTCTTCGATTCACATCTGAGACTTCAACATTGGTCATGGACATATTAAGTTTTTCAACAGTACAGTTGATTAATCTGGGCTGAAATTCAGCAGTTCATTTGTGTGTCTGTTACACATATATGTACAAATTCAGTTCTGGACTAAAGAAATCTTCCATGAGAACTGACATATTTAATCAGAGGACTTTATTTTAGATTTTCTTAAAGAGGAAAATTGTCATAGAATTAACAACCAGCATGAAAAAAATTAATCTACTGATACCAAACCACTAAGCATTCTAATTAAACTTCAAATCACTGTAATTAAGATTTGCTAAGAACTTTGCATTCATGACAAATATAAGCAACATATTTCTTTTTAGATTTTTTAGAACAGTCATGGGCATAGGGATACCCCCGATATTTTGATGGATGATCATTGACATCATCAAATTTCAACTGCTTTCAACATATCATTGTCTATCTAGGAGTATTCAATGTTCTTAGAGTAATTCTGCAAACCCAGAATTGTAGAGTCACAGAACACTTTAGGTTGGAGGAGACCTCTGGAGGTCATCGAGTCCAGTTTCAGAGTAGGTGCCACCTTGAAATTATTTCCAATCCAGGTTCTCTTTCAGCATACTCCTCTACAGTTTTCATTAACTGTTCATTTATGTTGTGCACACTATTTCATCACAGAACACACACAGTATTTTACTAATTTGAAGACATCACAGGATTAAGAGAAAAATGAGATTGGGTACTGAAGTACATATCAGAATATTAGAGATCAAGGAGTAGAATTGTTTTTAGCTTTATAAACTGAATCATCACTATCTTGGGACTGATGAAATGCTACCCAAGTTCAATTAAAATTTCCAAAATGAGATCTCTTTTTCAAAATAAAGTCTATTTTCCCCATATTTTTACCATGTGCTTCATGTCATTGGTTGGCTTGATGGCTTCTCCTCCATATTGGCCTCTTGGTTTTTACTATATAGAGATCTATGGCTGCTATGCCCCCATATGTCTTCAGCATCTTCATTATAAACCTTCATTGAGACAGGATAAACTTGTGCCTTATGTCTTCATGAACACTCTTATTCCTCATTTTATAGGCTAATAAAGCCAGATATATTTCACTAAATGAAGTTAGGCGTTTTTTCTTCCATGCGCTTTTACCATTGTAGAGTATTGGAATAGCTCCAACTAAGGAGAATTAGTTTTGCAGTGTGTTTTCGTGTATTATCTATCAGGCAGTTTCTAAATATGTGCGTTTTTTGTCATCAAATATATTCAGTCAGCATACTATCTAAAAAAAATTAGTTAAAAATGTAAAGTGTCACCTTCCAGAATATTGGAATACTTCAATCAGCAGATGTAAAGTGAACTTGGGCCACACCAGAGAATGGAATCTACATGTTGTGTTATTTCCCACTGAGTAAGGAGGACATGAACAAAAAAAAAAAATCCTTGAAAAATTGTTTTGTGCTATTCTAGAAATTATGACTACTGTCTCTTCTGCAGTGTTCTCACACTTCGGAAAAAAGCTTATTTTCTTTCTTTCCATAATCACTGAAATAACTCTAAGCAAACTGCTGTGCATCGTATTACTGACTTTAGTAATCTGCAGGCTCTTTCAATGACTAAAAACAGTGCCACACACAGAGAAGACTGGTGTTGAATTATGCAAGAGCAAGCCACATATTTCAGCCTGAATGAGGAAAATAAGAGCCATGTTGGATATTAAGAAAACATATCAGGTTCAGAGGTCTGCAATTAATCTTGTCAGTGCATGAAGCCAGGCTAACCTGCTTGCAGGAACACAACATCTCAGCACCTTTTTCTCTTCTATGAATACACAGTCAACCATGGACACATGGGACATGAATCCATTAATGTGACTGGACATAGTAAAGTTCTTGTATACTATACTGAATTCTTAAAAATATTAAATATTTACATCAGTTCTTTGTAAATGTTGTACAGAGAACAGGCAGATGGAATGAATTTCTGTTAGCTACCCTATAGTATATGCAGATAGTATAGATAATTCTAGACAATAATTACATTTTGCTCTCAGTGGGAGCAGAGAAATTTGGTCTGCAATTGATCCCAGTGTCTCTGACTGATAGATAGAAAAGTCAATATAGCACCCATACATACACTTTTAAAACAACATTGTCCTTTTTTATACAACTAGTGAAATATCATAATTGAATGCATTTACTTTTAGAACCTGCTAACACTAAGATACATGTGGTGAAATTGACTGAAAATAAATTAAATTAGATTGGTTTCTTTTATTGACCTTGTCAAATGTACAAATGCCATAGATTATGATTATGATGATCCTTATATAAAGAAAAAACTACAACAAGCATGCTGCAAAGGCCACTTCCATTAGAAGGGCTCTCTCTGTTGATTGCATGGAGTCCTCCTTGAGAAGTATAACAGTAGGTGTTTTCTAGGAAAATTGATTTTAATGATTAAAGAGACCTCAATTTCTCTTTGATGTTTCACACCAGAAGTATTCTGACTGTAAATAAAAAAGCCTAGTATAAGTTCCTTAGTGGGAACAAATAGATATATTCTCACATTCTTTAAAACTTTACATTCTAGTATAAAATAAACTATCACAAAAATATGTCTAATTTTTATCAGATTATAACATTTCTTTTGAGGGTTTGTCATCCTTCTGTAATCAAACACAGTTTTCAAATCTTTAAATCATTGCCAGAGTTCTAACTTTCACAATACATCAGGCTAACCAGTGATAATGTTCTGGACATGACTGGAAGGTGGACTTGTTGTGTCATTTTTCAGTGTCTCAGCACATACAGAGCTGATTATCTTAAGATGTTCAGCTTCTCACATGAAAACATTTACAACACATTTTTGTTTTAATCTATATATGCCTCCAATGAACCAGTGTAAACATCGATGCAGACATTAGAGATCTATGTAAAGTAGAAAGTGAGGGTGTTTTTTTAAATTAATCACCAATATGGTAGAATCAGACTTTGCCGCTTCACTAAAATTTAATGAAAAATTGACATTGTGACTGATCCTGCTAATAATCATCACCTCTGAGCACCTGATAAGTCATCTGAGCCAAAATCAATCATTCTACAGAGGTCTCCTATGAGCTCCATCCTTCTGGTCTTCTAACCCTGTAGAACAGATTTCTATTTAAATTGCTCCTCCACTTTCTAAAATACTCAAGTGTGAACAAGATCAGAAACTTATGTTCTCAGGTGCCATTTTCCCCACTCTGATAGAGATAAAAAATGGAAAATTGAAAAGATAAGGTAATTAGCACTCTTCTAAACTTTTAGGCACAATTATGAAAGTGTGATTTATTGCCTGTTCCAATTATTAGAGTGAGTCTCGGTTGCAAGAAGCTGATGTTTCTTGCAAATCTTGGATAAATTCCATAACTTTTGGAAGCAGTGATAAATTTCATCAGCAACAATACATTTCTATATTAAGATTAGAACTGAACCTTGAGTTGATTCTCCTGCTCGCTCCCAGTGATTTCAGTGGGAGGCAGTTTCAGTTGTCTTGACACATAGGTCTGGACAGCCATTCTTGCTCAGTAAAAGAGAAGAAAAGCTAAGGATGTGAGCAAAAACAGATTTTGTTTCATAAATCAAGTATTTTTAGTTGCGCAAACTAGAATCAGTGCATTTTGGACTGGAAAAGGGGAATGGAAAGAAGAAGATGGGACAGTTGAGGAACAACCCAGATCCTTTATACGAAGAAGAATGGAGGGTGAAGTAAAGATTTTGTTCCGCAAATCAAACAGTTGGCCAATCACTCCTGCCAAGAGTAGCGCTCTCAAGTTCAAAAAGGAAAACCTGCATTTATAAGTTATCCAAGTATTAAAGTGATGTCAAAGACCCTGCTTTTGTTTGAGTTCTAAGCTGCCCAAATGTCATATCAAAAACTCTCTAAGCCTTGAAACCACTTTTTTTATTTTGTGGGAAATTAAAAAATTTAATGGCCCAATTTCTTGCTTCCACAAACATGTTTAATAACTTGAGTTTTTTAACACAGAAAAATATACTTAATGACCTAAGACAGCAATTCAAATACAGTTTTCAACTTCAGCCTGCTCTGTAATGTTTCTTAGTAATTTAGTTGAAGACTTTTTACCTCATTAATCATTAAATGAATGTATTTTCCATATAACTTGGAATCTTTCTGATCCTGTCGATGAGAAATCTAAAAGATGCAGCTGCCTTGCAATGGCAATAAACAGAAGATATGAAGCACAGACCTGACTAGCTGTTTTAAAGTACAAGCATTTCCAAGTGAGATTGCCTGATCACCTCTGGTGATCAAGGAGCGCAAACAGCAGGGATGGGATGAGTCTTGATTTAAGGAACTGCAGTTCTTTAACCAGTGTGTGAAGCAGACCCTTAGCAGCAGCAAGAGAAAAAGCTAAATATGTGTTTAGTGTAACAATCCAAAACAAAAATCTTAAGCAAAACAATTTTTGAGAAAGGAAATGGTTCTTTGTCTTGTTTTCACTACAGCGCAGGTGCTCTTCAGAGAGGTGGATATGAAAGTCATCATATGCAAAACAAGTTTTCAAACAGAATAATTGTAAAATGGATATAGGCACAATTTAAAAGTCTACTGGTTTAGCAGAGTGAATCTGTCACTCTACTTTTATGGATTTTTATTGAAGCTGAGCAAGCCACAGAAAAAAAATCATACAACCAGCTCTTTGGATTCCAATATTTCCATTGGTGTTATAAGATTTTTCTAGTAAAAAAGTATCTGGTAAAACAAGAAAATCTCTACAGGTTACATTTTTTGCTCTTTTGCCACTTACTCATGTGAATGACTGACTGTTTCAGTCATAGATTTGCTGAGAAAAGAGGATAAAGGAGAATCTAGAGCTAAGAGGATGTGATTCCTTCATTCCTTCATTCCTTGTGAAACAATATTAGTTAAGAATATATAAAATTTATATATAAATTTATTTTACCTCTGTAAGACTTGTATATTCAGCAGTGTTATATACTTAGCCTTTTTTCTCCCATAAATAATTCTTTAACCAAAATGGTGATAGGAAGATGCCATATTAAAAAATAAAATTAAATGCTATGTCATGATGTTCTCTCCTGACACCTTATCCTCCTATTTCCAACTCTTCTTTTAGTAAAACAGGAGATATCATGAAAAAAAAGGTATCCCCCTAAGCATCAAAAATGCAGACAAAAAATCTCAATTTCTTAAACAGTGCTTAATTATTTTATTTCCTTCTCTTAACAGACAGGAGTTCTGGGGCCACCGTTTAAAGTTTTACAAAAGGGATATAAAGCAGCATTTATATTTTAATATCATCATAAGCACTCTTTGAAATCACAGCTGCTTTCTGCCAGGCATTGAGCAAACACACAGGTGGAGGGACCTGCTGACCCAGAAATCACATACTCCATACTGGAGGAGAAATAAGAGCCATACACATAAGAGTATGATTATTGCCATATAGTAACTCAGCTGTGAAATGGGAATAAAACACATTTGGATCAAATCAGGTCATAGGACATATAGCCTCCTAAGACTTGCAGTAAAGGACATACACTGGAAAGCAGTCTAAGCTAGTGCAGCTATGCAAAAATACTTCTCTACACAATCATCCAATCTGTGTCCCACTGGTTTCCTGAGATGCAGGTGGTGTCTTTGTGCTTAATATTCCTGGATGAATTCTTTTATTCAATAAATTAGTTCAAATGAATTATTTTAAAGACTATGCAATCTTTAGAAATGCAGGTTCCTTGATATCTGGATGAGCTAGGCAATGCTGCTGTAGACATGAGTGCTGCATCATCCTGGGATTTAAGTACCTCAAAGAGTGTGGAAAAGGACTGACTGCTGGGATCTTATGATTCTTCCTTTCCTTCAAGTGTCTGAATTCCCCATCACAAGGCACCTTCTTGGTAGTATTTGATGTGATTATGCAGTCAAGGATCACACTTGTACTACAGCTGGAATTGAGCCTTTTAAAAGTAATATTTTTTTAAAGAATATCTGTAATACATCCCAGTCTATACATCTGCCCAACTAATTTAGATTTCTGCAAGCAAGGGTTTGCCGGTATGTTACAGGGATGATCAAACACCTTAATACAAACACCGCACCGCTTTCATTTTCTGTCAAATCACCATGGGTCGTACTTTAAAGAAAATCAGGCAGATGGCTGGATGGTCAGCAAAGATGGGGCAAAACACTTCTACTAGATACTTGCAGTTTACCATTTGCTAGAGTTTATCCATCTGTAGAACAAACCACCCGCCTGTTGTTTGAGTAACATGACTGGGTAAGCATTGCTAAGCACTCTGTAATAACAATAGTACTGCTGAAAAAAGAGCTGTATACAAGGTATACACACTGATAGCTTTAGCAGACAAAAAATGCAAATTAAAGGCTCATAAGAATGCAATCTTACCCTGCCAAAATATTTATTCATGGCAGGCATTATCTGCACAATTCAGAAACACATACACCACTCCATATCACAAACTGCTGACAAGATGTAGAAAAGGCAATAACACTCTAACATCTATGCACTTTATTCGTTACTCTGCTGAGGTAGAAGAACATGCATACATTTTCAAAACTAGTTAGAGAGTTGATTGTCAGCAATTCATTCCCTAGCATTTCTGCTGCAGATCCTTCATTCGCTTAGCCCCAGAGCTATCAGTATTTGGAGGCAAATGTGGAAAAAAATCCTTGCAGCAAGCAGTTGAAGCAGACATCACGTAGTTATGTGTCCACTGCAGGGCTGATATCTGAGTGGAAAGATCTGTGGGCCTGAAATTTTAAATGACCTTGTGATATTAGGTCATTGTCCCTTTTCTAACACAAATTAGGTGTCTATACAGGGCTTTAAAAATCCTCCTAATTCCTTTTTTTGGGATAATATGTTTGAATGCACTTTAAAACTTGAAGCGCATGACCTGTTCCTGTTTGTATTATTAAATTCTGTATCTATATCCATAAAAGAAGAAGCATTTTTATTTCACATTATTTTTCATAATTTTTCAGCATTCCTAGTGATATTACTGAATATTAGTTGTTATGCAATACCCCAGTGATGTGTAATCAAGGGATATTTTGGAACAGGTAGTGTATAGTGACATTAACAGCTTCCTTTCAAGGGAAAGCAAGGTCCACAGGCCTGAGCAGGAAAAACACTAATGCCTTTTTCTGAGACCATCATTACTTTCAATGTTCTCTTGGGATGCTATCTCCCACAGCATGGCCTAAGATCCTTGTGCTGGAGTACACAAATGTCAAACATTCTTTTAAATAGGCATTTTTGGCACTCACAGTGCATGCAAGTACAAATGGACTGAGACTCAGTGATAAACTCACGGCACTTCTATTTCTTCTCAGATTACATTGATACTAAGAAGAACACCTTCCATCTCCATCTACTCTTTCACAGAATCACAGAATGGGTAAGGTTGGAAAGGACTACAGTGGTCCAAACTCCCTGTGCAAGCAGAGTCATACTCGAGAACAAGGCACAGGACTGTGTCTTGATAGTCCATAAGTTATATTCAGTGAGGGAGGCGACACAACCTCTCTGGGCAATCTGTTCTGGTGTTTCATCACCCAAATTGCAAAGTTCTTCCTCATGTTTAGATGGAAATGCATCAGTTTCTGCCTGTTGCCTCTTTTCCTAGTCCTTGGTACCACCAAGAAGAGCCTAGTTTCATCCTCCTGACACCCTCCCTTTCAGCCTCTTCTCAAGGCTGAACAAATCCAACTCTGTCAGCCTTTCCTTGTAGGAGAGTTGCTCCAGCCCCCTAATCATCTCTGTCACCTTCTGTTGGACCTGCTCCAGGAGCTCCATATCTCTTTTGTACTGAGGAGCCCAGAACTGGACACAGCACTTCAGATGTGGCCTCACCAGAGTTGAGAAGGACCACTACCCTTGACTGGTTGAAAATGCACCTCAGAATACCATTGGCCATCCTTGCCACAAGGACAAACCACTGGCTCATGGGCAGCTTGTTGTTCACCAGGGCCCCCAGATCCTTCTCTACAGAGCTGCTCTCCACCAGCAGGTCACCCCCAGCCCATATTGCTGTGTGGGTTTACTTTTCCCCAGGTACAGGACCCAGCATTTGCTTATGCTGAATTTCAGAAGGTTCCTCTCTGCCCATCTCTCCAACCCATCGAGAGAAGATTCTAAAGGGCTGCACAGCCCTCTGGGGTATTGGCCACTGCTCAAAGCTTTGTGCTGTCAGCAAATTTCCAGAGAAGACCCTCCTTCCTTGGAGTAAGAAAGATTTCAGACAGAAGAATGCTTATGAGAGCTGTATGGGTAAAAGCTGAATTCTTCCATAGCAGTCTGCATAACAGATGTTGAGGTTTCTGTAGTGACATCAAATCAAACACATTGCATAGAAGTTCATTTCTATCTGCATTCCCATATCTTTGCTAGATACAGATGCCCTGTGCAAAGGATGAACACTGTTCAGTTGCCAAAAGCACGCATAATATGTTCAATGGAATCTTGAGAAGCATAAGAATAAATAAAAATCCTTGTCCATGCATACAGAAACCTCATTATTTTTCTTATTATTAATCCTGCCCACTCTTAAAGAGAGAACTCTTAGTTTTAAATCTCTACCACTGGTTTTGTTTCTAAACCTTGTTATATATTTTTCATTACTAGACTCAAAGTCCCCAGTTAGGATGTCATGTTTTAAAACTATGCTGATGATTTTCCTCAGTTCTCTGAATTCAGTGGTAGAGAAGTAAAGCCTTGACTGCATTGCTATGTTTATTGCAGAGTAGAGGGTTCCTAGGCACAGAAAGGATACAGTCTATTTCTTTTCCTGCCAGGATTGTACCTTTCCTGCCAAACTGTGGGAGCAGGATTACAGAGCTGCTACATCTCCCCAGACAGAGGGAAGGCTCTGCATTTTCATTCTGTACATTTCTGTTAGCAGATGCTTGGCTTGCTATACTTTTTGCTGTGCAGATCAAACCACAACAAATGGGTCTTGAATAGAATTACAAGTTCTACAGCTCCTCTGGAGGGGTCTTTATTTTCCAGTAATTTCCATATTTGTTAACTCTACCTCATAATAACAGACTCCTCCAAATATAAACAGGATTACCCAATATTGATCTGTTGCTTGCAAAACTCTAGCTCAGGTCAGACTGGAATAGCAGAGTTCTCATTCACCAAAATGGGGGGTCTTAAAATGCAATTGCAATAATACTAGTTTGTTGAAGTAATATTATACTTGCATTAGAGACAGAGCAGGAGTCTTAAAAAATAGGATAAAAAACTGGAGTTTTTTACAGCCCAGGAACACAGGGTCAAGGGTTGAAAATTTATATGCTTAAAATTGTATGCATTTGACATGCTAACAAACCATCTGTTTTTGCAACTTAAAGAAATTAATATTTAAGTGGGATTCTCCAATATAATTTTCTCCTACATAATGAACACAAATCACCTCAATGAGCATCTCATTTTTACTTTAGTCTCTTTCTTGTTGAAAAAAAAAATGGAATTTAATTTGCATTGGGAATGGGTGTCATTTGTTTGGCCTGGTGCTGGACCTTATGCATTCTAGGATGGCTCTTATGTCTAGTCTGAAATCATGTTTTTATATATTTACAGTGTTTACCTCACAGTCTGCAAGAGATTAACAAAACATGCTTGTGCTCTGAAGTTTGTTTAACTCTAGGAATGTGTGGGTGAAAGCAGGGAATACAAAGAGCTGAAAGTCTGCATAAAGAGCAAAGGGTTTGGAGCGAAGAGTGAGAACTAAGACTGCATTCACAGAAAATGGTACTACCTGTACAGGGTCTGGGGCAGGTTACAATTGCCATCTGAGTCCAAACAGAATTTCCCACAAGGAAAACTTGACCTATGTTCTCTTTGGGAGGTTCTAAAATAAGCTATTCCACAAGTGAGGTTTAGGGACCTGAAGAAGAAGGAATTATTGTACCTTACAAGCTTCCTTCTAAAACCAGTTGAAGGCGTGTTGTGTTGAAATATGAGTTTGGGAAAAAAGAAATAAGCAAACAAAAGCAACAACAACAACAGCAACTAGAGTCAATCATCTTTTTCCCAATTAAAGGTTATAGATTAAAGAAATAATAAAATGGCAATTGCTAATATTTATGACAAATGAAGAGAGGAGACTAAGAATGATTTCTGAGACTTGAGGCATATACTTTTCTTTTGCCTTAAAGTTGGGAAAATACAATAGGAGAAAACTATTTAGTACTCAATGCACTCTTACGAACAGATAACATCACAGGCTAAAAAAGAAAGCACAGTGGAAAAAACATTTTGAGCCAAAAGGATGTTTAGCAGAAGGAGCAGTAGTCTGTCTTCTTCACCAGTACAGGAGGACCCTCTGCGCAATTTACTGGGGAAAACAAGGTAGCAACTAAATAAGTAGCAGCAGTTTAGTTTAATTTGGGAAAATAGGAAGATTGACATGAATGTCTCTGCAGTTTTTGCTTGAGGTGTTTTAAAGCAGACAGTGTCGCCGTGATGGGAAGCATAGAGAGACATAGCTAAACCAGCTAGGAAGAGATGCAGGATTTGCTCATATGTCTAAAGACACTCTGGAGGCCAACATCAACAATAAGAATAACATTCAATTGTATTTTAGAAAAGCCAATCATAGCTGAAAGTTAATAGGAAAAGGTTGCCTTGTGAAGATATAATGGCTATTGGTATCTGGATGTACCCACTTGGGGCCTTGGTGGGTAAATCTGAATACACAAACCAAACCAGATCCGAACAAACAAACATAGCAAACAAACAAAAACCCAAACCAAAAGAAAAAACCCAAACCCACACCAAAAAAAACCCATAACCAACCTTAAAAAACCCCAACCAAAGGGCAAGAAAAAAAAAAAAGAGAGAGAAAAAAAAGAGCGGAGAAGAGGCTTTTTACTCATCCAACAAAATTCATCAGCTTGTTCATATAGTTTCTAAAGCTTTAGTCCAAGATGAATACCAGTCTTCCAAACAATGTCCAGGGATGTTCTGAGCCAGGATCACAGGATCATTTGGGACTCTTCAGCAAAATCTACAGAGCCCCACTATCAGCCAGTAATGACATCTCAGGAGCTGGCCCTGGACACATAGTACAAGTACAAGTATAAGTTCTCCTGGATCCTCACTCTCCCTGGATACCTCATCCCTAGAGACACACCACACACACACACACACACACACACACACACACACACACACACACACACACAAATGGACACAGCACAATTTGGTAAATAAAGGTGAAAAGGACATGTTCTGTGCATATGCTAAAAAGTGGAATGTGGTTCTAAGTCATAAACATCAGCTAAGGGGGGTGTGAGGGGAATATGAGCATCTAAATATGAGCATCTAAATTAGTTTCAGACTCGGGGAGCTGCTATTAAGATTCTTCAAGAAAGTAAAGTATTTAAGATAATGAAAAACATATTGAAAATGTTCTTAGTTTCATTTGTTTACTGCTTTCACAAACTACTTCAAGGAACTCATTAATGGAAACTAATTGGAACAGGTTTTGTGTTCATGTCCAGTTTCTTTTATAATTGCTGAAGTCACTGATTTGCCATGAAACAGCTCCTATTTAGTCTGTCTGATTAAAAAGGGCACTTTCTCTTGCTGTACTCATTCAAGTGGAAATGAATTGTTCACTGTCATGCACCAGACTATTCCCTTCATTTAATAAACTAAAGGATTAGGCAAATTCAGTCAAGGAGTCTTGAGGACTCTTCCCTCCCTCTCTTCCATTCCTATCATGAGGTGAAACACTGCACTGATTATGAGACCTCTTTTTAATTTTTTGATTATATGAATTAATTGGACTTTCAGACTGGACTGAATTAATCTTCAGTAAATTATTTTCATGTAACTATGTTCCTTATTTGAAAGTAACATGAAAATTCCATTGTCCTAAAGAAAAGCTCAGTACACAATGCAAAAAGATGTTTCAGTCATTCCATCTTTCAGGATGAAAATGTGTGGGCCTGGAAAGTTTTGATGTGATATTGTCTAAGGAAGGAAGGAAGGAAGGAAGGAAGGAAGGAAGGAAGGAAGGACTAAATTTTTTTCCCCATAAAGACCAAAGGAAAAAAGACTCAGTGGAATAGCAAATCTGTAACAACTTTAACCAACTTTACACGTCGCAAAAATTAATAGCTTTTTATTTTTTTGCTTACTTGTTTTCTTTTCCCTACTAAAGACCCCCAAAAGGTTTCCATGCTAGTAAATTAATAGTTGTTTTTTGGGTTTTTTTTCTAGACATATTCTTCAATGTGTAGACATATTCTACATTTTCTGGAATGGAAAAGTTCCTCATCCCAAAAAAGAAGCCATGACTTCTCTACCTAAAAATGACAGTAGTTGCAGGTCCAAGAAGTGTGCATGCTTCCATGAACAGTTAGGATTACATGCAAAACAAGCACAAGACACTTTTCAGAGATGAGTTGCCTGTTGCAGATATGTGGGATCTACCACTTAACATGGCAAGCATGAATTATAAAGCTGTTAATGTTTTTTTGGGCAGAATGCCATAGCCCCAGCTATGATTTGATAAATCACCTGTTCCCCTTAAAATAAAAGGCTTCATCTTAAAGACCCAGTTTTCTCCAGAGTGTCAAAGGTATTTAGAATACAACCTCTCCTCTTTCAAGCAGTTTATCAGTATCCTAACACTGACTTCTGGAGACAAGAAGTCTACAATATAAAAGCTGACTCATTTCTGACCAGGATTAAAATTTAAACTTTCCAGGAACTTCCTTCCTTTGCGAAGCCATTTCAGGTGTGGCCATGCTCCTCCTTGCAAAGTTTATTGTGCATCTTCCATGACTTTTTCCAATCACAGTTTATTTGTAAGGTTAGGTTATAAAAGTGGATCTCAAATTCGCCCCAAAATATGGTTTCTACCCTGTAATGGGTTTGCATGGCCAAGCTCTTTTAGTGAGGTGACTGCAGGGGTGGCTTCTGTGAAAAGCTGCCAGAAACCAGTCCCTGGCAGCTCCAAAGCCACATGTGTTGCTGGTCAAGTCTGGGCCAATTAGAAATAGTGGTAACATATTTAAGAAGAAAAAAAAATGATACTACACAGTTGCAATTGTGGCCAGAGAAGAGCGGGCTGAGAACATGTGAGAGGAACAACTCTGCAGACACCCAGGTCAGTGAAGAAGGAGGATGAGGAGGGACTCCAGGTGTTGGAGCTGGGATTCCTCTGCAGCCTGTGGTGAAGACCATGGTGAGGCAGATGTGTCCCTGCCACCCACAGAGGACCACAGGGATGCAGATATTCACCTGCAGCCTGTGGAGGAGACCCACACCAGAGCAGGGGGATGCCTGGAGGAGGCTGTGACCCTGTGGGGGACCCATGGAAAGAGGGGCCCACACTAGAGCAGCCTGTCTCTGAAGGATTGCACCCTACGGAGGAGGGATCCATGCTGCAGCAATCTGGGCAGGACTACTGCCTTTGAAATGGACTCATGTTGCAGAAGTTCATGGAGAACTATCTCCTGTGGAAGAGACCCCACAGGCAACCAGGGGAAGGGCTCCTTTCACTGAGCAGCTGGAGAAACAATGGGTGTTGAACTGACCCCCGTTCACTGTCTCCCTGTGCCACTGGGGAGGACGTAGAGCTTAGAAGGAGGGAGGGATGGGAGGAAGGCATTTCCAAGGTTTTACTATACTTCTCACCATCCTGCTCTGATTTTGTTAACAATAAATTCAATTAATATCTCTAATTCTGGCCTGGTTTGCCCATTATGGTGTTTGGTGAGTGAGTCTCCCAAACCATATCTCAACTCATGGACCCTTGGTTATATTTTCTCTCTCCTGTCCAGCTGCAGAGGGGAGGGAGAGAGAGCCTTTGGTGGGTGCCTGGCATCCATCCAGGGTTAAATCACTATGGTTTTTTTGGTACTTTTTCCAGGAATCCTACCTGGATCAACTACTTGGGAGGTAGCTAGACTTACCGCTATAACACCAAAGCAGAAGGAGGGAACCTTCAAAGCTTTTAAATCCACAGAAAGAAACCATGCTCCAATGCAATCCAAAACAAGATTTGCAACATTATCAGACAGATGTGATATTGCATAACTTCAAGTGCACTGGTGCTATCTAATTCCTTAGTTGCATAAGAAACTTCTAAAAGGGACCTTCCCGCTCTCTCTTGAGGGTAATAAAGCTGAGTGAGTTTTTGGTAATAAGCCAGTGGGCCACAGTTTGTGTCGCACTGAATCTCTCTTGCACATTTTATCTGTTCTTAGGGCAAAATTGACTTTTAGACCTTCTGTAATTCCACCAAAATCAATTGGATTGCCTGATGAACAATTCAGAGCTGAATTTAGGCCTCCGAGACACAAGTGATCCCTAACTAATTAACCTACAAACATTATTGTGCATTGACAGTTTGCCAAGGTATAGTCTGAACTGAAGAACCAAATCTATCAAGATTTATGAAGTTTTATCTGCTCTTCTCTTGGTTAAAATGGTATTCTCAGGTACAAATCTTTTCCTAAAATCAGTGCTGAAGTGAACCAGCATCCACTACTGAAAAGCAAACCTTTGTGCCATGAACAACTGCCAAAATAGTTAATAAATGAAAGAGCTGCAGCTTCATTTTCCTTGGTACAGTTAATAATATGCAATAATGGCAAATCTGAGTTAGCTGCTATTCCAAAAACAACACTTAGCAGGAGGGGTTTTGCATTTACAATACTGCAGTGCCCTGAAGCTTGAACAGCTTTGACCCTCCTAAAGATTTTTTATAATTTCTAAAAGGACTGTTGTGGTTTAACCCCAGCCAGCAACCAAGATCCATGCAGCTTCTCACTCACTCTCCCACTAGTGGAAGAGTGGAAGCAATCAGAAGGGTAAATGCTGGAAAACTCGTGGGTTGAAATAATGAGTTTAATAGAGAAAGTAAAAGCTGCACACACAAGCAAAGCAAAACAAGGAACTAATTCAGTGCTTCCCATGGCCAGGCAGGTGCTCAGCCATCTCCAGGAAAGCAGACCCCCATCCCAGGTAAGATAGATGTCATCACTCCAAACATCCCCACTTCCTCCTTCCCTCCACTTTATATACTGAGCAAGATGTCATATGATCTGGAATATCCCTTTGGTCTGTTTGGGCCGTGTGTCCTGGCTGTGTCTCCTCCCAGATTCCTTGCCAGTATGGCAATAAGGAAAGCAGAAATGGTCTTGACTCAGTATAAGCCCTGCCCAGGAATAACAAAAAGATCTCTATATTATCAACCCTGTGTTCAGCACAAATCCAAAACACAGGCTCATTACCAGCCACTGTGAAGCAAACTACCCCAGCCTAAACCAGCATCCTGCCTTAGCTCTGCACATGCACAGTATTTAGCAGTAGGGTAGTGAAGAGTATTATACATTCCCAGACACATCTGTTAACACTGACCACCCATTCATGAGACCAGTGAAACCTCATCAGAAACCTCAACAATATGAGGTAGGATCACTGAGAGCATCAGTCAAAGGCAATGCTGCTGCAGCAAGCATTTTCACAGGCAAAACCTCTTTTAGAAAAGGGATCCCTTCTGTCATCCTTATGAACTGAAACAAATCTGCATAGGTGTTTAAAAAGTAAAGGCGAAAGGGAAACATCACTTTCAAAACGATGAAAGTAGGCATGTAGTATGGCACCTAGTATGAGGCAAAAGGCACTTCCTCAGTAAAAGTCTTTCCTCTGTAAAAGTGACTGTTCTTTTCAAATGGTGTGAAAATAATAGCTGTGAAACACTTTGCAATATTGATAATTCTTCTTTATATAAAGACCTCACTTCTTTTAAATTGCTACATACTCGTTCTCCAACAAAAAAATCCACTTCTGAGTACTACTCACTCTGACTCTTTGAGCAATTTCCAACGCTTACTTCTTCTCCATTTTGACTCTACTGTTCAAAACAGAACTATTATATTTTAATTGAATGAGATGAGGATACCATTTGCAGCTGTTAAATATTCTGTAAGTGCTCAGTATGAAAGTCACCCATAACCTATGTTTCTGGTATATTTTTGTTCTCAAGTTGTCTTTGAGTATGAACAATGGAGAACAATTTCTGTCTTTTCAGAAACTTTGATCAAAATCCAAAACTTATCAACATTTGAGAAATTGAATAAGTGCCTATTATTTTTGTTAGCTTCATTTTTTTTATTTTCCTCATAAATGACAATTTGCGGAAAGTTCTCTCACTTCTCAGTGGCGATTTTTTACTAACAAGCAAAAAAAAAATTCTGATTTAAACCCTGATTTGATATGTACCCTATGTCATACATCATGTCAAATCAGTCTAAAAATCTATTTATTTTTTTTTTTAAGGAAAGGTATGGACAATGAGAATAGAGGAAAGATGAATAGTTATTCCAGTTCAGTCATAATGCTATGGTTCAGAGCTTGTCCAGCTGTATTTTACTTATTATTTACAATAAGAAAGCTGTTCCAGAGAATAGACAGACAACAAAGGAGTGGTTTATTTGGTTTTGGTTTTTTAATTTTAATTGATTTTAAAACTGGCAACTGCTTTGGTAAGGTCTGAAGCTTGACAATTTTAGAGCTCAGTTTGTACTACTGAAACTATTGCTACTGAAAATAATAGATTAAAATTATTTCATCTTCTCTTATTATTGCAGTGATAAATAATATTTTTTTTATCATTTGTCTGCATCTGTCTTACATGCCTAACCTTGAAGTTATCTGTCTGTATAATAGTTTTTATTAGTGTGTCCAGCTTTTCTGATCTAACAGTCTCGATAATGCCAAATATAACTATTTTAATATATATACAAATTTCATTGTGAGTTTACATGTTTTGCCCCCAGGTTTGAAAAGGGGAACTAAGAACGAAAAATAAAACAAACAATTATAATCAGGGTAAATCTGTTAATACAGATGTACAAGAGTATTAAATTAAAATAAAATATTTACTGAGGATAAGCAATGTTTTTGATACAATATGCAATTTCCATTTCAAGTAGGAACAACTAATCTTCCACACATTCTGGTTTATAGTAACAAAACACACACACACCCCAATAGAAGGGAACAGAGTCTTCATTAGAAAACGATTTAAAAATAAATGTGTGAATATAAACGATCTATTTGTATCCAAGCTCCAGTAGATTGAAAATGAAAGCCAAAAGACAAGATGGTGTTGAACAGTATTGCTTTCAAGAGCTGATTTATGTTGGGTTTTGGTACTGGAGTTTTCTCCAGCTTATGAGTACTGTATAACAGCAGCAACAATATCAGCCTACCAGCAATGAAGATTTCTGCTTACTGAAATGGCTACTTGCTTAATTTTATAACGGCGCTGCTCATACCAATTAAACACAAGTGCACATTAACTGCTATATAGATGCTATTAGTTCTTCTTTTCCAGTTGGTAGCTCAAGACAAATATCCAGGCTGCTCTTGCAAAGATTACTGTGTGAGTACATGATTTTCGGGCTTCCTGACAATTTGGAGCAAGTGAGAATAAAATTATTTCAGTTGGTGTAAACATATGGTAAATTGATATACATATTTTACTGCACACTAAATTTAAAAATAAGGAATCTCACAGATACCAGTATATTTTTGTATGAGTTCAGTTGCTTTTTGACCCAAGAAAGTCTTCAATTTAGGGGAAAAAAACTCCTTAAAACATCAAAAAACCTCTGAAAAAAATTGACATTTTTGAACTGAAGTTTTCATTTCAAGTACAAAAATAGAGATGCCTACTTCTACCTTTTTTTTTTCATTTCCCTTGACTTTGCACTACTAAAAATACAGAATAACTAAATGTTTTAGGTTTTAAGAGACTTTTAAAGAATGTCTAGTTAAACCTGTCTTGCCATGGACAGAGACATCTTCACTACAACTTGTACTATTATAATAAAATGAACCGAAAATTAAAAAAAATTTAGAATCACCAAGCCGAATATTTCAATGAAATTTTACAGTACAGTATGCCTCCAGCTCTAGCCACAAAAACATACATATATTTACACCTGTACATATGCACACACATATATTTTACCTCTATTTATGCATATATATTTAACACATATATTTATATTGCAAGTTTCTCTTATAAATTTAATACAATCTGGGTTTCTACATCTAAAAAAATGCTACTTTTAGTTTCTCTTCTTTTGTTTGAATGAAGAGAGTACAAAACCTGGGGTTCACTGATGCATGTACACAGCAAGGATCCAGGACGCAACAGTTCAGAGCATTTTATTTGCCAAATTATTCCTTCTGCAAGCACAAATACAGGCAGGGTGAAGAATAGATTGAGTGCAGCCCTGAGGAGAAGGACTTGGGGATCTTGGCTGATGAGAATCCAAACCTAACCCATCAATGTGCACTTGCAGCCTCAAAACCCCAGGTTTTGATGCAAACCTGGATCAAAAGCAGCAGGGCCAGCAGAGGACATGATTCTACCCCTGTACTCTTGTCTCACAAGACTCCATCTGGAACACTGTGTTCAGGTCTGGAGCCCCCAATGCAACAAATATGTGGATGTGCTGGAGTGAGTCCAGATGAGGCCATGAGGATGTTCAGAGTGCTGGAACACCTCTGCTATGGAGACAGGCTGAGACAGTCAAGGCTGTTCCTCCTGGAGAAGAGAAGGCTTCAGAGAGATCTTATAGTACCCTCCAGTACCTAAAGGGGTTACAGGAGATCTAAAGAGGAACTTTAGCAAGGGCATGGAGTGATGGGACAAGAATTAATGACTTTAAGTGAAAGAGAGGAGGCTTAAATTAGATATTAAGAAGAAATTCTTTACTATGACAGGGATGAGGCGCTGGCACAGATTGCCCAGAGAAATAGTGTTTGTCCCATACCTGAAAGTGCTCAGGACCAGTTGGATGGGGCTTTGAGCAATCTGGTCTATTGGGAGGTGTCTGCCCATAATAGGGAGGTTAGAAGTAGATTATCTCTAAGGGCCATTCCAACCCAAACCAGTCCATGGTTCTGTCATTCCATTATTTAGTGGTTCTGTGATTCTACACAATGGGATTGCCCCAAGAAATTTCCTTTTTGAGTCTTTATGAAAAAGGGCAGCTAAATTGCGCTATTGATGATACAATGCAAAGTTCTAGTGTTGTATTTATTCAATCCAGGTTTGAACCGCTGGCAGCTACCCAGGGCCTAGAGTAGTTTTACAGAAAGTCTGCTCCTGTATGGCACCGGTCCAGCTCTGTATCTGAGGACTTCCACAGTCACAGATATGAGCCTCTAACATCCAAGCTAACAATCACCTTCCAAATATGGCCTTGGCTCTAAGGGCAGCCTTGAACTGGACAACATTGGCATTTTTCTTATCTTATGATAAGTTAGCATTTTGTTTATTTGGACGAGCTTATGGAAGTTCTTCTAGGCTTGATTTAAAATTATCTTTCTCAATTATCTACAGACAATGGTTAAAATCACTACTTGACTACTTTGGCCAATATTTTGTGTGTATTCATTCATGTTGCAAATGCAAAAGCTAGATATTTAACAAACTTTTCATATTTGAACTATTTTGCATTCTGACTAGTAAAGCTAGCAAGAAAGGAAGATATACAGGCTTCCATTTCAACTTAGTGGAAAAGTCAGAGTTTTTATGGGAAAAAAAAACCCTTCCAATTTTTTTCTTTGGCCTGAAATATCATTTGTTATAAAATAGAAAAACAAACAAACAAACAAACAAAAGACATTTCCCTTAGCCAGAATGGGCTGTTCAGTCCCATTCATGTTTTGTGCACTGAAGTCTACAAAGTTCTGTGAATAACAAAATACTACTGGAAACAGCCTGCTGGGGAATGTAGAATGTTTAGCACAGTCAAACCAACACATTTTCCAATCCATCTGTATATAGTCTGTGGTACTTTGGTACTTTTGACACTACAAGTAGTTTCCCCTTATGGAGATAGAGCTACAGTGAGCAGCTTATTGAAAGAGCTTTTTACTTTTTTTTCCCCAGTGTACACATAAATGCCTAACATTTGCTGCCAATTAAAATAATAAACAAACAGTATAAACTGTATAGATTAGAAAAGAGTAAAATTGCTCTTTTTAGTCATATAAATAAGTGGCTGTCTTGCTACAGGGAAGATATAAACTAGACAGGAAGAGACAAACTAGACTGGAATTCATTTTCACCTCCCAATGAGAAATCTTTTATTGTTGTTTTTCTGTGCTATGATGGTGGAATACAAAGCCTAAGTCTCAACAAAGCAATAATGCTGCATTGATGTGTTCCCAGTATCGAAGCCATAGGCAAGCAACACTACTTACTGTCAGGCCCCAATTCAAGTCTCCTCACAGCCCTCTGGGCATATCCAGACTAAATAGCTTTGAAAGGGGGAACAGCACATTAGTAGTCCCTCTGAGACAATCTGAGTAGAGTTACTGCATACAACTTGCAGTTTAAAATATGTTAATAGGGCTGCAAGCAGCAGAGAAATTATTTATCAGAAATAGTGCAAGACCCTAGAGTTTATGCATTTTTTACATGATACTTCCATTCCCTCACTGCAGTCCCAGGTCTCTCGTACAAACCTTTATATGTCACCCGGAAAAGGGAATCTGTCATTTATATCATCTGGGCTTTGACCAGCTGTGGTTCATTAACTCCATTCATGCCAGGGCTTCTCTGTGCCTGTTCCACAGAGTGCATTGAACCACTGTTAGCAACACAAACGTATCAAAGCCTTCAGCTTCCTCCCAGCATGGGATGGAATGAGATGACGTTCTGTGATGACCTCTGGAAGTGTTCAAGACCAGGCTGTATGGGATTTTGAGCAACCTGATGTAGTGCAAGGTGTCCCTACCCATGGCAAAGGGGTTGGAACTAGATGATTTTTAAGATGCCTTCAAACCCAAACCATTCTACTACTCTCTGACTGTATGTGTGACAGATGGCACAGGCTGTGGTCAGCCTCACTGCTGAGATTTGTAAGGTAAAGTGCTTCAAAGATACTGATACATCTGCCTAAACTGGTGTCACATAAGCCAGGAATGTAATTTTTATATATTTGGGAATGACTACTTTTTCACTGCATGTTAATAATTAACAACTTGACTTTGGAGTACAACAGTATGAAATGAGATTGGTCCAAGCCCAGGTTTCTCACTGTGAATATGTGTGTATAGCAGCCTTCATGGATCAGAAAAAAAGTGAAAAAATCCCCAAGAACAAAGTCGGGAGAGGGATAAGATATGTATAGATCATCTGAAGTGACTCTCAAAAGTTTAATTAGTTTGTTTCTGGGACAACTCTGTGCCAGTCTCACTGATTATGAGAATGTTCACCAGAGGATGCTTCTGTTAGAAAAAACTTGGCTTTAAGGAAAGAAAATTAGATTGTCTCCAGTCCCAATTTCATCCTCTCTGATTTCACAGTGCTCTGATTTTTCAGCTGCTGTAAGGAGAGAGAACTGCTCAGCAGAATGCCATCTGAGATGACTGAATGGCATTGCTACAATGCCAAGAGGTTTGCATTCAAAATTTCATCAAGAGAGACAATGCTGCATGGCAGGACCTGATTCTCACTTTACTAACACCAGCTCAAATCAGCAGGAAGCCAATGAAGTCAACAGACTATCAAGAAAAATGGTGTTAGACCCACATTAAATGTGTGTGAAAATCAGTGGGAAAAGATAATGGCTCAACATATCTGTATGTACATTTAAATTTGCAATTTGTGAAAATACCAAGCATGAGAAAAATCAAAGGTAATCACATAATATAAATGGGTCCATTTAGTTCTGACATTAAAAGGTGGGTGTCATCTTCCTAGCTTTTAGGTCTCTAGTAATTTCATTCTAGTTTTCCATTATTCATAGCCTTTCACAGTTTATTGAATCGCTCAAGACTACTCACCCTTTCTTTTTCATCTTTTCATTTTAGTTCTAAAATTTGTGTGTGCGTACAAGCTTAGGAAAAAATGTAAAAGAGCTATTTAGCATTTGAAGGAGTGCTGCAAACAGTTATTTCAAGCCTTTTGTTCTAAAATAAAATAAAAAGCCAAGGGAGGGGACTTTTCAAATTTGTTTCAGAAGAGTTTTTATCACTAAGGTTTAAGAAAAAGATTTTTTTCCCCCTGGCATAAGCCATCATCAATCTGTGGTGCTGCTCTAATTTACACCACCTGAGGATTGGAAGTGACATAAAGTGAGCAACTAAAAAGAAAGAGTCTACACGTGACTAACATCTGTCACATCGCTTAATATACTGTTGCTCAAGGAATGAAGTGACAAGAATTGGCGTAGTGCCAAAAAAACAAAACAAGAGAAAAGCTTCAACTTTGTAACTCACTGAATGTTTTCAATACTCCTACAATTACCTTGGAAATTCAATGAGTAGAAATACAGGACTACATGTTAATATTAGTGGAAAATGATTGGGCACTTTTATCATATCTTTAATGATGAGCTGTTGCAGGTAATTTTGAAGAATGACTTTTGCAATCTCATACAGCCCAGCCCAAGGATCTCTTATAGGATCTTTCTCATGGATAACTTGTATTTTCTTCTATTGACTTATTGAGTAAAGAGACTGTAAACCCAAACATTGAATACCATGAGAACATGGGGACAGTGCACACATGCAATGGCATGCAGTCACACAAGCAAAAATCTCTTTTTCTTTAGAAAAAGTGCCTTGGGGAAGCTGTGGGCAGAAGTCAGTCTCAGGTTCTATACACCATTAAAGAATGTTGCTCCAGATGCCTTGTGAATTGCCTTGGAAATGAGACCGTAAACTTATGGATATTACATGAAAAAGAATTATAGGATTATACCAAGATATTGCAGAAGAAATCCCATAACCCCAGGAGCACAAAGGCAGAAGTCACTCTGTTGATTAGTTAAGGTTCAAGATGTGTAGTATCGTGACTGGCCTTCATACTTTATACTCTTAACAGAATATCACTAGTTATGAATGTAATAGTATGTGGGACGATTTTTTATAAAACAATAAACGAATTTTCACAGTATGCCTACTTTGAGTTCTAATAGAAACAAGAAGACTGAAGCAAAGAATATGAGATTAAGATTGAGAGTACTTTTATTAATAAAAGAATACAGGGAAAGGAAGAGAATAGGTCAGCATAGGAGGAACAGACAAACTTTGCAAGCTGATAACCCAAAAGCAGGTGATGTTCTTCTGCATTTTGAACTCTACATCAGCAGAAAGAGAACAAAACAAATCTTTGTGTGTGTGTGTGTGTGTGTTTTCATTTACTCCTAGAAGAGCACTCAGACTTCTCCTGTACTGGAGCAGGACTGACTTATCAATAAACAATAATGAAAATAAGAATGTGTATAAATGTTCCTGAGGGACAACCCCTTGTTGACTGAAAGTATCCATCTTTTATGCACCATCATGCAATATTTTCCTCAGGCATTACATGAAAAATAATAGAAAGGAAACCTAGTTAGCATTAATGTGACAACTGTAAGAAGGTATGCAATATATAATTTTCCCTTAAATCATTTCCTTTTTGAGAAAACCCTAAAATATATTTACCCTAAAATATATTTACCCATAGTCAAGAGAAGCCAGGAAGCATTATTAATTACAGGGTCAATTCAGACACAAATATTTCTTCCTTCTCAAAATGCAGCAAAAATGTTTAAACTATTTAGAAGACATCTTTGAATTAGGTGACAACCATGTTTGTGTGGTCATATGCCTGGTCTGAAAAAACAACTATATAACCATGCACTTTATTACTCCAAAAACCATGAAATCCTGATCAAGCTTATAGTATTTATGCTAAGAGCTGGTTAATACCAGATTTTTGGAAGAGTGGGAAAAGTGAGGACCTTTCTGCCTTTCTGCCTTCTGTTGGATGACATAGCTGGATAATCATTTGGTTATTCAAACAATGTTGTACAATGCTCACCCCTTCTCCCTGCTACCATGATGGGGAGAACTGAAAGCAGATCTACAGAGATTTGTTGAAAGCAAATCTATAGAGAAAGAGAAATAAGCCAATACATAAGAATCAGTTATTTCTCTCTGACACATATATTGTTGAGCATCATTTATCAAATTTAGAGCAAGTTCTAGTCCTGTTATGGCACCAGTTATTTCAAGAAAAAAATCTTTCCAGACCTTCAGAGGCAGGCTGGGTCCCCAAAAAAGTGCTAATGTGTGCTTTTCCATATCGCCCGTTTACACTTGTTATATTCATGGCTTCACAAATCCCAGGCTTACCCAAAATCATGGAGAGGCACACTGCAACAAAATACAGGCATATACTGCATGTGACAATTTCCCTCTAAACAACCCATGGTTGTGCAATGCTATTTTGATGAACTGCTTTTGTAACAGAGTATGGGTGCCCTTCTCCAGACTGTTCAACAGATGGCAAGGACAAGTCATATATATGTCCTCAGCAGCTAACCCCATATGGGGCTTGGAAAAAAAAAAAAAACGTGGAAAGATACAGCAACATGACAGAATCCATTACTGGCTTTTAATCCTGATAGTGATACAGAGCTGAGCCATGAGCACAGCTGTGTGTGCCTTCGGGAGAACACTTTGCCCAGCTCTTGTTCAGAAACAGATCATTAAAAGTAAATCAATATAACCTGCCGTTCTTCTTCACTCTGTCCTCTTTCGGGAAACTAATCAGCAGCACTGTGCTGGATATTGAGAGCTATATTCTGGCTGTACCAATTCACATCAGACCGAAAACCAGAGGAAATCAGAAGCAGAAAAAAGAGAATTTTTCTTTCTGTGGAAAAGTGAGGGTAAAAAGTCACTTGCAAAGAAAATGTTCATGCTGTTTCCAGGATTTGAAAACCATGATGTGATAACCTGCATATGTAATTTCTGTGCAAGAAGAGACAGAAGATTTTATTTTGCCTATTAAAGCTTTTGAAGTGCTTTTATAATAGTGTTGCCATATTTTTGTGGTATATAGTAAAATGTCAAGTCCTAAACATAATTTGTGATGCACAGTAAAAGATTACTGTCATAAAAAACTTTAACATATTATTCTTCTGCATCCTTTGTTTCATGACTGAAAAAAAGATATGAAGAGACCAGGTGTTTGTGTGAGGCTCTGCAAAATACATATTAGACAGTGCTGTGCTGAATTATGGTGCCCTGAATGCCAAGACCCTGCCTTATCGATAGCCCAGTCCTTCTCTGGTCTTATGATCCTACAAAGGTCTCCATTGCTCTGAGCTCAACATTTTTGCCCTCTGAGAGAAAGATGCTTTAGCAGAAGGTTTGGTAAATTTTCAAAGTTACACACTGAACAGTATCTGGACCTCTCAAGAGCACCCCCAGTCCTCCTGGGAAAGCTAGCTAAGAAACAAAACGTCACTTTTATAAAAAAATGTCACAGTTGAAGCAAAACTAATTTTTAAAAAAAGAAGGAAATTGATTGGCAAATATACATAGAAAGGAAATTCAACAGTATGTCTTGAAGATCCCAAGAACAAGCTTTTGTATCCTGAAATACATTCATGGCAGCTCTGCTGAGGTGAATGCATTTCCACTCTCGGATCCTGGAGGGTCTCACCTTCTGCTCATCTGAAATCTAATTGCTGATCTTCTGCACTGATATCTGGAGGCATTTTGACTAAGACAGAAGGTTTCTTGGAAGGCAGATTGGTGGGTGAACTGGCAGGAGCACAGGCAGGTTTGTTAGCCCTGCTCCTCTTGAAATCTACACGTTCCCGTGGAACGTTTCACTTCAAGAAATTGGCATTTTTCCAATAGAAAGCATTCTGTCAAAACTGTGCCCACTTGTGCTGCATCTTCATCCTTGTCACTCTGCCCTGATGGGAAAATCTGACTGCTGAGATTATTGCAGATCAGCAGCTTTTCTCTCCAGGCAAGATGTTGAACTTTTATGTCCTTCAGTCCTATCACTGAAGCAGAGAATCATGGAATTGTTTGGGTTGGAAAGGACCTTAAATCTCATCTAGTTCCAACCCCCTGCCATGGGAAGGGACACCTTTGACTAAACCAGGCTCTCCAAGCCACATCCATCTTGTCTTTGAACACTTCCAAGAAAGGAGCAGCTGCCACTTTTCCAGGCAGCCTGTCACAGTAAAAGGTTTCTTCCTAGTACCTAATCTAAATCCACTCTTTTGTAGTTTAAGGCTTTTCCCCCTTGTCCTATCAGTATATGTCCCTGCAAAAAGTCCCTCTCCAGTGTTCCTGTAGGCTCCCTTTAGGTACTGGGGTCATGTAGGTCCCTGTTGGATACTGTCCTTGGGCAATATTAGTAAGATGTTACATAAAAAAATTTTCTTGTGCTCCTCTGTTGCCAAATTTCTTTTGCACTACCCTGCCAGAATATATGCTAAAGAAAAAAACACAGAAGTTATGTTTTGTCCCTTGACAATGCTTATGGACTTCTTTTAAGAGAACAGAGGTTGGGATTGATTTTTGTTAACAGTCTCTAGTACAATATGTTATTGCTTAGATGTAATAAAAGGTGAGTGCATTATTTATACATACTGTGCAGATTTAATTACTGCTACTTGCACAAATATATATGCCACTTGTTGCCACAATTATCAGGTACAATAGCAGACATCAAGCACTCTGCTGTTTTAATGAGAAGCAGTCTCTTCATTTGGATCCCCTTTTTCCTCTAAAATGCAATTAGGAAACAGTGATTAGTTGAGCCAACTCCAAAATGTATTCAAATGAAAGCAATTTGGCTAGTTTGTAGGTCCAATAGGTGATACTTTCTGAAGTCACTAAAAGAATTAATTGCATTTTTCTACCCACACATGTTCTAGAGAGGGGAGAGATAAAAGTTCTCTTTTGTGCAAAGGCTTTGTTTTTGACAGTGAAAATCATTTTCCATAAAAGCATATCATTAGGACCAGCCTGCAAGTCTGTCTGAGAAATTTGTATCTGCACTGAAATTTTTCTTCCTTGGAGAAAACATTGTCCCCTAACACGCATAATGTTCCTGTACCTCTGAAACCCTCCAGCTACTGACAATTTAACAAACTTGCCACACATAAGGACATTTTTAAATGGTGAATTCTACTTTATGTTCAAAAACCGAAAGGAATCATTCAGATGTGTTCTAACAGCTTCTAGCAACTGATAAATCAGTGATGTGTTTATATGGATGTGATTTTCTTATCTACTTTGAAAAAGCACTGTGTCAGAAATCTCGGCTTCACAGTAAATACAGAACATCACTGCGGTTTAGTTCTCAAACGAGTTCAGACCCAGAAGCTGTGGAAACATAATGACAATTCTGATGGCAGGATTAGTGATTTCAGCTTCTACTCAGAGCAATCAGAAAGATTTCTATTTATACCTTAATTATTTCCACATTATTCTTTCTCAGGTATCTTAAAGGTTGGGAAAAAAGACCTGCAAACTTAAAAGCAACCAAGAATGCAAGGGCTTTAAATTGTTAAGATCAGTCATTCCTCAGAATCTCTGACAGACTGTTTCCACAAATCTAACTCGATTGAAATAAATCCTATTGCTTTATATGCATTACATAAATATAAATATATATATATAAAAATATAAATATATATATATAAAAGATTGGTTAAATTCTTTTTTCTTTGAGGCTTGTCCAAATTCTGATTACCTTCAGCCTGCCCAGACTTCTACCTTAAGCATTAATGAGATGTCATTTTCTTTAATTTCAGCCCTAAATTGCTATAAAGTGCTCTATTAAACAGCTGCCCAAACTTGCCTCAGTTTTATGTTGAGCAAAATAATAATGGATTTATACGCAGCATACAGATACAAGAAATAGTTATGCTACACAGGTGCTAAAAACCCTATCAAGAGAGACAGTTATTAGCTGTGCAGACTGACCACCAGCTGTCGCAAAACAGATACAATAAGACTTAATAATAAATGCAAGGTTTTACTAGTGATTAAGGTCATTTTATGGGTTTGCATTGAAATTTATCCTAGGATTTGCTTTTTACTCTGCTTGCATGACAACTAAGTCAATAAAGGTTCACTGAAGTAAAAAATGTGTCTCTTTCTCCATGTTTTTCCCCTCCATAGAGCTGTAGAAGTAGCTGATCTGCATTCAATCCCCAGTAAGGATGAAAACTTATTGTACATAGATGAAAACTACAGCTTAAAAATGTTATTTTTGGTGTTCCTCTAACCGGATTGATATTATGTGGTAATTAGGGTTGCTGCTAGAATTGTAATAATCAAAGTCAAGAAGTACTGTTTTTCCTCAACATATCCACTCTTCTCTTACTCTTTCGGACACCCATTCTTAGTCACGTCTCAGAATTTGAAATTTACACAGATGTATGGAATAAAAACCCATCAAAAGCTCAGAGATTTGTCTTTTGTCTTTACAGTCCTCATCACTCATTAATGACACTCACAGACATGGCTTTGACTGTTTTCATTTTTTCTCCTCCACTCCCCCTGTTTCATGTTGCACAAAGAGCTGTGAAACAAAGACTCATCAAAGTCATCATTACACTACATTTAACTGCACAGAACTGCCTTTCTCATCTATGAGATTTTTAAACCTTCCAAGTCCTTCTGTGACTAGATTCCTCCTCATTATTCTGGCTTCTTTGACACCCATTGCTGACTATTTCTGCAATTGCCCTCCTCCTCTGTTCCCCTTTCTCAATTTTTTTCTGGGTCAAACACCATTACGCATAATCTTTCATTTGTTTGAATTCTAACAAAATAGCACTTTCAGTTATTGTTAACAAAATTAAAATTTTAAATTAGTTATTGTTCACACTGATTTCCATCTGTATAACTTATTAAGCCTTTTTTTCTTCATTTTAAGTGAGCAACAAAATCTTTGCTGGTCAATGATTTATCTATATTTTTATTAAAGTGTAGATATAAAACAACCAGACACTTTATTTGCATCAGATTAACTGCAGAAATACCCTTAGAAAGTCTTTTGTAATAGATCATAGGTTTTTATAGGTAAAAAAGCAGTAAGTTACCAGTGAAAAAAAAGGAAAAAACAAATATGAAAATTGTGAGTTCTGTTACCCACAACTCCTCATTACCTGCTAAAAGGAGGAGGTACTAAAATCATTCCTCTGCCCCATGAAATGGTGACTCACTGCCTTTTAACAAGCCGCCTTTTAGACCTTCACCATCTTTAGATGTCCTGCAAATGGGGAGGCTTTCCCTCATTCTGCCTTCTTTACTCCCTGCTTCTGTATATTTATACATCTTGATAAAATCCCTCTTGAGTTTTCTCCAGTCCAGGCTGATCAGTCAGAGCCCTCAGCCTCTCCTCTTGCGTCAGGTGCTCCAGGGCCCTTTACTGGGCATTCTCTGTAATTTCTGTGTCTCTCTCGTCCTGGGGAGTCCAGCACTGGATGTAGCATCCCAGATGTGTCTTGTGAGACCTGATCAGAGAAGGATCTCCTCTCTCAAAGTGTGGGCAAAGCTCTGCCCAGTGCAGCCCAGCAGATGGGGGACTGTCTTGGCTGTGAGTGTACATGCCTCCCTAAAGGTTATCTTGGTGTCCTCCTGGACCACCAGCTCCTTCTCTGCCCAGATGCTTTCCAGACAGTTGGCATCTAGGTTTTCCTGGGATTATTCCTTCCCCAGAAACAGGATTTGGCTTTTCTTTTTGTTGCACTTCATGCAGTGCTAGAAAGCCATGAGCAACATTTTGGCAGTGATAGTCTCTGACATAATCTTTCGGGTAAAAGACATCGGAGTTGATTCTCCTGACATGGAGGAAGGAAAAAAAGCCCAACAATCTGAACAGAATCTCTAATATAGCATACAGTTATTTATTTATTTTATATTATACTAAATATTTAACACACAGATTTCAATCAGAGTAAAATAGGAGTGTATCTGGTCACTTCTAGTCTAACATAAAATAGGTGCCACATTGTTCTCTTCACAAGACAAGTGAGATGTATTTCTGAAAGGTCTACTAAAAAGGATTCTGAACATGGAGAATTTTTCCAAAGCATCTGCTGATGTAATTTGTCTGTGGCTCAAGGATAAGATGTACCACTCGAATGAGAACAGCCACAATAAAAATGCAAACACCTCTGACCTGAAGCAAGGGTAAAGATAAAATATCCTTGTCCTAAAACCTGTTATCACCCTCCCAAAGATCCTTTCACAGCATAGTATTAACTCCAGACTCTGAGTTTCACCATTGATTTTCATCTGAAGCCCACAGCACAGGTCACTTAGAGCTACATGCTGATGCTTCCTTGTGAAACAGAAAAGGTTACAAACCTTCCTGCCAGAATAACAATCTGAGCAGAGAAAAAACAAAAGCCCTGCTACTGATTTTGATCAATTTTGCTGCACTGCTTTGTATTCCACAGGCAGTCAAAATGTGCAGAATTAATATCATCTGCATACTTAGTGGAAGTCCCATGAGTTTTCCCTTTATCTGTACATATGATAGAAATCCCTGTCTGCTACCATAGTGGGAAACTACTACACCCTTTCAACTGCACCGAATCTAGCATGCTGCAGTTTGAGTGAGATTGTTCTTTACAACTGTAGATGAACACAGAGAGTTGTCAAAGCAAAAATATTCCTAAAAGAAAGACATTTTGTATGTGGTTCCAACTTGATTTTCTATAATCAAACAAGCTAACCAATTTCATTTTCTCATATTCAGACTTTAAAAACATGCATGTTTTTAAAATGTTTGCAAATTTTTCAGTCTCATCTCTTTTCTTTTTGTTGATTTTTTGTTTATTTGTAGGGTTTTTTGTTGCATTGCATAATAAAGCTTAATGGCTCTTTTCAAATTAAACTAAATTAATATGCCAGCTGTACTCAATTTTAAGCACACAAAGCCCCCAATGGTTTATAATAAATTAATACATATGGTTATAGTACATCTTAACATGAAACTCTCATTTGCATGTTGGATGCCACATTCTATTAGTTTTGCTTCATAGTCCTTAGATTAAGTTTATCTCAAGACATCACTCTCCCTGCCAATAAGCACAATTAAGTACATATTAATTTGCCCTAAGTGGATTTTCCTATTCTGGTTTATAACCCATGGATGCATGTTTACTAAAGAAGTGTTCTAAAATCCAATATTTTCTTACTGCCCCACAAAACTTGTAATCCCTCTCCCCAGTGAATTTTCATTATCCAGCTGTGACTTGCACTGACTTTTTTTTCAGTTCAGTTAATACAGGCACCATTGCTTTAAAATGGCATTGATTTGGTTGTCACTACAATTAAGCATGTACATAATCAGCATCTCAGCAGCAGCCTCTCTTCTTCATTTGTCTTTCACTAAAAAGAGACTGTGGAAGCACAGATTCCCTCAACCATTTATTGAGCTTTAAGTTCTAGCAAAGACCAGACATGAAGGCATCATGACTGCCTTCAGCACAGATAACTCCCAAGATTACGATGAAAAAAGTCAGATCCTCTGTAGTTGTTGTTATTTCAGTTCTGGGTTCCATTTCCAACACAAATATCTAGAACAATTTGGTATGCTGTAAAATATCCTATTTGGCTTTCACCTTCTGGTCTACCACGGAGCAGTGTCATACAGATCCTGTGCCATAACTGCCTGACTTGCTAAAGGTGTATGTGATAAAGCTCTATGAATACACACACACACACACACATATATATAAACTAAATCTTCAAGGTAACCAGAAGCATGCATGCCTAGAAATGACCATTTTGATAGAAGAGTGCTAATAGAAATACTACTCACACACTGTATTAATGCTACACCCATGTGCCATGGTTGGAGTCCATGCAGAATACCAGCAGAGAAGTGTCACATTCCCTAAATATTTTTTTAAACCAAGTACAATACAGTAAGAAGTTTTTTGTGACACTTTTGGAAATTTCAAATGTCTCAGTTCCTGTATGGATAGAAGTTAGGATATTCTTATATCCTCCAGATATCACTAAACTTTTGAGAAAGCTAGATAAGAAAGAAGCAGTTAAACAAATTAAATAAAATTAGTATTGACTTTTCTTCTCATTCTTTCTTATTATTTTAACTGATGACTGATATTATTAATTTATTAATTTTGTAGTATTAGTTTGCAGTGACAGTAACCATTGAGTCATTATTGGGAAAATATACAAAATATTACAGTTACAACACTGTTGTTTCTTTTTATGGAAAAACAAATGTGGTTAAAACTTTACCATATGGATTTGCCCATGATGAAATGGTGATTAGGATATATTAGAAAATTCATGAAAAGCAAAGCCTAATTCATTAGCCAATTAAGTAGCTTAATATCTGTTCACAATATTGCATCATATCTTTAGTGATTTCTTAATTTATGGCATTGGGCTCAGCAGCTTTTTCCTCTGCAGAAAGACTAAAGGAAGTCTTCTGGAAGAATAGACATGTCTGTAGGATTTCCTGGAGAATTCCAGAGAAGATATGCCTTTTTTGGGAGTCAGCAAGCCACAAGATATTAAACAGGCCATTTCACAAAGGAAAATGCAAAATATTGAACAGAAACATTGTAACAAATATTTTGCAAATATATGGTGAATTGTATTTGGAGGAAATGTGGTTTATTCTACCCATCTGTAGAGAATGAAACTGGACTCTAAGAAGTGATATCAACATTCAAGTAACATCACTGGCCCAATGAACAACCTAACAAATCTGAAAATGATCCAAGAAAATCTTTGTGGTTTTGTTAACTGATCCAATGGCTATTTATGTATTTACTTGAGAGTCACTGGTAAAATAACATCAGAAGAAGCAACTGAGACCAAGACTTTTTCTTTGCAAGGTAACAATTTCCAAACAAACGTCCAGCTTCTCTTCCTTCTCCTAATCTCATGAGTCTTGCCTTCTGTTCTGGCTGTGACCAGAACTGTAAGGGCCACTGAGAATGCTACCGCCACTTACAGCTTTCCTAAAGGCTTAAAGGTGCTCTACAGCCAGTTATGAATCTTCTCAGAATGAGAAGGATACTGGATCTTGACACTTTTGTTCCTTCAAATACCTTTCAGGAGTTAAAGTCATCAACATACTTCAAGGCTCTGATCATCATGACAGTTAATCTGAATAACCTGCCCACGAGACTCCTTAGTTCTGGTTGGCTCTGATGAGCAGAGCTCTTCTTATTCAAAGCAGTTGGTGAGAAATATTGACCAAAGACCAAGAGGAAAGAACAACCTGGAGGTTACCACGAAAATGGGTAAGTGGCTTTAAAAGGTTCAGGAACTCTAGAGTCCTTCTAGAAATGGTCTTGCTTTCCACAGCCTTCTATTTGGCAGCCTTCACATTGGTGTCTCACGTGAGGGAAGCTGGGAGATGTCAGCACATCGGGGACACTGGCCAAAAATGATGGAAGAAAAGGAAAATGCAATGGTTTTTGCAGGCTCACTTACACAGGTAAAAGCCAGACATTTTTATGGAAGCTCATCAGGTTTTTAAAAGACAAAGAAAGAAGTAATCCTTGCATAGTTGCTACACAGTGAGATTTCTGGCAGCTGGCTAATAACAGTAACCATTGGAAAAAATGTTTTGTATCTATCTATCTCCTGTAGATGCCCAAAGGTCTCCCAGGCTGAGGTAATAGATCCCTTCTAAAAATACATTGACTCTTGTGACATGGATTGATAAATAACATGGTTGATGTTATTCTTCTCTTAATCTTTGCTTTTGCACAATTATCTGGGTTTTTGTAGAGGTCACTCTTTTTGTGGTGAAGATGGTTGAAGTGTTAAACTGTGCAAGAGGTCATTGTCATTCAGGACCTCGGTAGGCTTTCAGTTGTGTTGTAAAATAGCTACTGAGTAGCAAAGTCATCCAGTAGACACTCCTCTAAAGTAGATAGCTGTAATTCAGGAGATATATTTTGAAAGAATAATATATTCAGCTGGACATCAAAATTTTATGAATAATACAAACATCATTTTGAAATTTAGAGGATGACAGAGGGTATATAAACGGATGCCTCTTCTGAGCCCTGGCAGCAGATGATTTCAGCAGACTTCCTTCTGTTCTGGACAAGCTGTTTTTTTCTATAAAGCTAATATCTATACAAATTCATCTTTTAAAAATCAAAAGAGAATATTAGGCACAGACCTTCTAAATTTCCCATTTTGACATGAGAAAAGGGGAAAAAAACAGTGTTCTTTTGTTAAAGTCATATAAACATTGGTGTATATAAATTTTACAGGACAAAAATAGTTGTAGATAGCAGGTATGTCAATGGAACCTAGTAAACTTTTAGGTTATGTTCTTTGCCATTACCATGATTCAAGAGATATGTAGCAATGCATATAAAAATAAATTGTTACTAGTACAAGAGGGAAAGGTTTTCTGAAAAATACTGATGGTGATAGAGCTAGTATAATTGGCCTTGTTCTAGCACTTTGTGCAGTTTTTTTATACTAAATTTCATATGATTAATAATGACTCTTTCAGCACTAGAAATGTGACTTTTCTTTAAGACTTCCATTGATTCTCTAAGGAACAAAAACACTTCACATACCATGCACCTAAATACAACAGTTTGAATTTTAAGCAACCAGCATTTGCAAGGAAATGAAATGCAATCTAAAGACCAGGACTTTTTCAAAAGAGTTATTTGCAGAATAATAAGGCTTACTGGGAACTGCAATATGCTCTGGGAAAACCTGCAAGTAGTAGAGAAATTCACTGAATGGAATATTCATTATTTGCTTAGCTCTAGTCACTAACTCTCTAATTCTGCCACACAAGGGAGGCACTGTTTAGTGTCCAATAACATTAGACAAACCCACAAGCCTCCAGCTCTAGGCACATTTCATGGAAAAGCACAGGATTTAAGTTCATGTTTGAGACACTCTTCACGTTTATAGTTTCCACCCTCGTATCTTCTGCGACAAAAAGGACCATGATTAGCACAGCACCTTCCACAATCTGACTGTTCTAAACAGATGGAAAAAGATAAGTATTTTACTGGCCCAATGGAATTTTTATTAGTTCCTATCCTATCTCTCTGTATTTTTTGATGAAGCTGAGTATTGTAAGATTAGTTTTCCAAATTATTGCTATCAGACTACTGCTCCAGAATTCATCTCCTCTGATGAAAAAGTCACCTTCCAGTTTCTTTTTTTTTTTTCTTTTCTTTTTTTTACTTTTTCCCATGAACCATTTGTATCCATTTGTTCTTATCCTGGTGTTCTGTTTTAGGTTAACCTACACCTTTCTTGATGTTCTTAACTTCATCCATTTATCCTCTGCAATGCAGGGCTAAGTACATTAAAATCCAAAGGTTTCAAATTAACAAAGTATTCAAATCTGCATTGAAGTTTGTTGTCTGTGCAAAAGACTTGTCTAAGTTAGACTTTAAGTACATAAGGCCTCATATAGATAAAATAAAATCTGGATTTTTAGGGCAAAATATCTATCTGACACTCATGCCTTTTCTGTTTAATCCACACTGCAAGCTAGTATTAACACCCACACAGATACAACAAGAAATAATTTACAAGAATTATTTTATGGATATTTTTCTAATGTTATGCATTTGGGCTAAGTTTTTTGGTCGAGTTATACGACAAAAGGATTATATCCATGAACACAAAGGGGCACAGAAGAATGGTGATGGGCACACAGTGATTTCAAATAATCCCAAAAAGAGACATGAGCTCCTGGTCTGGTGTCTCGCTGAGGTGCCCTAAGGGAGCCTTAGCCCCATGCGCTGGGAGTGACACTGTCCTCATGGGGCAGTGGAAAACCACCCTATGGACTGCCAGTGTGGGTTGTGGGATGAAGTGGAACAAAACTTGGGGATTACACCGGATTTACTGGGATGTAAGATGGGATGTTGTGAGAGAGTGAAATTTGAGGCTAATGACTCAATCCATTTGCAAAATCAGCAGGTGTTTTGCTGAAGTCACATTTGCAGCCTCCCACTGAAGGGCAGGAAGAGAGTTTTTGGGTGTGTGATGACAGAATTTCTGAATTGCATAAGAACAGCCGAGGTGCAGAGGGGGTGTGCATCCACCACTGGAGATTGACCAGGACAAACCAACCTTTTGTTATCAAGAAGCTGCAGTTTGAACCAGGTAAGGGAAAAGGCTGACAAGAAGCAGATTCTGCAAGGTGGGATAATGTTTTTTATCATGAAAATGCCTCCCTCCTGATAGGGCTCAGGTGTAAATCTCCCCACTTCTTGACCCCCCAGGAGGTATTCAGCGTCCTGTCATTCTAATTGGCCCCAAAGGATCTATTAATATCCTCAGGGGTGGGTGGTAAAAGATGACTAATAGAGCAAACCAAGGCAAGTATAAGGATAAACCCATGTGGGAAAATAATGATAAGGAGACACATTAGTCTGTAAACAGTGCATGTTCAGGGCATCACTCAGAGAGTAGTAAGATACTGGAATGAGTTGCCCAGAGAAGTCTTGGCTACAGGAAATGTTCAAGGTCAGGCTGAATGAAGCTCTGAGCAAGCTGATCTAGTGGGTGTCATCCCTGACCACAGCAGGGGGTTGGAACTAGAGGATCTTTAAGATCCCTTCCTATCCATGATTTCTATGTTTTCCATGAGTAGAGCTACAGCAGCCTCACCTCTGTCAGGCTCCTGCATTAGGAAACTCATCTTCCACAGGTATTTGCTTTACTTCCCACAAATATGCAAAACAATAAAAATAACATAAACATTTCTCTAATATGTGTTGGAAAAAATATAGGAGCTCTTCAAGGTTAAGGAAGGCACTAGAGAAAGACAAATTGGGTTTTGCTTGAGATTTTTGTTTTGACATTAAAAAAGGTTAGTTAAATTTGCCCAACACTATGCATTCTTAACAAACCCAGCATTTTCCTCAAAGAAGACTGAGCACAATATGTGTGTAAGTGTATCAGCAGAAAGGTTGTAAGAAATTTGGCACAGGGTTGTACACATCTATCTGAAGAATACTGGGAAAAGCAGTATTGTTCTTGCAGTGCATGACCTGAATATACCATATGCATCCCCTTAATAAAATGAAGAGATACTACTGAGTCCTTTAGGCATAACCAGGTTTCTATGCATTAATCATATGTGCACTGTGCACATGGAAGCTACGTTGCCAATGCAGTTTTGCAGTGACAAAAGCTGTCCCTAAGTGTATCAAGAAGGGAGAAATATGGGAAAAGCATTACTAATGGTGCCATCTTGTGTTTGAGATCTGGAAATGTTACATAACTCCTCATGACAATTGATTTGTAACCAAATTTATGAAGAGTGTGCAAGACATTGAAGCCTGAACTTAAGTTGACAGACAAGAAATCAGGTTTTGGGCTTTTATTCTGCAAAATGCTTTGTTCTTAAATATACAGTGTTTTATACTAAATGTAAATTTGGATGATCAATCAAGTAATAATAAGAGTACTTGTAGTGATTTTCTCAGTCTCTCAGTTAGTAAGTATTTACACGTCCCTTTTATTTTTATTTTGTTTTATTTTAAACTAAGTCTAAAATCCATAGGGAAAAAAACAAAACAAAACAAACCCAAAACTCTAAATATTGCAAAGGATTCCTAAAAAAACTTTCAAAAGAGAAAGCCAACAAATTGAAAAAAATTCTTAGAAATGCCTACAGGGGCCTGCAAATTGCCCAAATGTTTCCTACTTTTTTCCTCAGAATTTAAATGATACAAAAAGGTGAGAAAAATGCAACCTTTTGCAAAAAGAAATAAAGCTCACAAGTCAGCATCACAGACATCTGACTGCAAACACTCAGAGGATCACAAACAGTGCTTGCTTTTAATGAAGCTGATTTCTTTTGATGACATGCTTACAAGATAAAAAATTGGCAAAGAAATATGAAAACATCTTGACATCCAGATAAGCTCCATCATGTATGCAAAAGCCAACTACTGGGAAAAGAAAAACCCACTCAAATCAGCTTTCCTTAAGACCTTAAAATAAATAGTTGCTTGTTAAAATTTATAATTACCGAAAACTTGTTGCATGCAGTTTGCTGATGGATTCAGGGAAAGAAAGAACAGCTTATATAGCTTATTTTTGATGTTAGCAGTTGATGTTTGAATTGCAAATCACTGGATGCAAAATGTTTTATAATCACTACTGAGTTGCAACGTATCCAAAAGGGGACTTTCATTGAGCAGAGTTTGCTCTCCTTGGTCTGACCACACAGGCCTGCTGGACAGAGTTCAACAGCACCTGTCAAGGCAATACTCCCATTTTGCATGGAGTAAAATGTGATCACTTGCAAACTGTGGACTTTAATTTTGCTCTTTTCTAGTGTTGCTAGATTTTCTTGGTACAGCCTTGCCACCAACTTTCTATTTAAACATGCATTATAAAACTCAATCCATCTTTCTATTAATATTAATAAGAATATGATTGCAACAAGTATGGAATAATCTACACAAGCTGGTTTTAGCTTTGATCAGCTGCTTCTCCATCACTCCCACGAACACTGCTGGGTGTTTTTCTATAATCCTCTGAGGACATGGAGAAAACCTGTCTGCAAGTGATTAACCTGATACTTTCCCTTTTTTTAAACCTGTCATAACACCTAGAGATTATTTCACCATGGTAGAAAAAAAAACTAGTTTCACTCTAACACTTACTGCAAAAGCAACTTATTATTCCCAAATCCCTCTTCTCTCCCCACTAGTTTCTTGTAATCTACACAAAGGCACAGCTCCTGAAATTCCTTTAATCTGTCTGTAGAGGAACTGCCTTTGGACAATGTTATTGCCTACAATGTTGTTAACACCCACAATTAAAAGAGCAGATTAAGAAGGAACATTTTGACACAGGGATTGGGATTTTTTTTTTTTATGTGCTTTATTTTTTTTAAGTGTCTGTCAAGCTCCACCAGAGATCTGAACATTCAGCAACTTTCATGGATACCCTTAGATGTTTGGTCTACTCCCACCTCCGCTCTTTTAACAGTTACTCTTTTCATTTATTTGCTGTTTAGATTTATTTAGATAAGTTTATCCTCACTGGTACCTAGTAGAATATATTTAGGGAATCTGCTTGTATTTATAACCTACTTACAGATCAGGCACACAAAAGAAAGTGGTCATATTTCTATGACACTGTTATGTTCTGATTTTGAAGCCATGATTCACTTTGGTTTTTTCAGGCTATAAATGAAAAATATATTTGGAGATAGACTTGATTTTATGAGTTATAGTTTAAAACAGTGTTTATTATTAATACCTTGTACAACACTATTTGTGTGGGGAAAGTGAAGTTCATAGCACTTTCAATAAATTATAAATAAGATCTTTAAGTTGTTTCCTTGAGAAAAAATTTTTAAGAAAGTAAAATAAGAATAACAAACCAGACTATGCCAAGAAGATCTGTTCATTACTATGGCATGATGGAATTTGATAACTAGCTGCTAACATTTATGAAATGTTGAGTGACTGCTAACCTGAAAATCAAATGAAATAGCTATGAACAATAAAACAAAGTATCTAAAAAAATACAGCCAGGGGAAAAAACCCCAAAACAATAAAACCAACCAAAAATCCCAAAACCCAACAAATCAAAAAATCCCAAAACCAAGAAGTCCAGCAAAACCCTTCTCTTCTTCAGAGTAAAAGTACTGTTAGAACAGAAACTAGAAAAACTAAAAAAAAAAAAAAATAAAAAAAAGAACTACTAACAAATCCAGGCTCGGTGACTTCTGTTAAAAATTGTGACTGTGAGGAAGTAATTTAGATTCAGAGATCAAACTATCTCCAAGCTCATGTCTACTTGGTGTTTCAAGACCTTTCTGATTTCAGGATCAAGGACATCTTTACAAAAGATGAATTCTTGAAAGCCCGTAGCCCTTCAGTAACCCCCAGCATCTCTAAGACAAAGCAGAGGTTATATAAATACACTTAATACTCTGGCCTTGCTGCCTGCTGAAACACATCTCAACATAGACATAAATGTTTTGCAAAGAGAGCAACAAATGACCTCGAAGGTTTGGCATTTTTAAGATGTTTTGCAAAATTCTGTGGAGAAGAAATAATTTAAAAATCAATATTTGAATGTGGATATTCACAGTAAAAGGTATTCCACAACGTCTTCAAGACATGCACCTCAAAACATTTACCAGGAAGAATGATGTGTATCCAAGTGCTTGTGATGCAGCCCAAGGAACTAGAAAGTTTAGAAGGCACCGTCAAGGAACTAGAAAGTTTAGAAGGCACCGTGCACTAACCCTTGTTTATACTTCACTGCAGACTCAAAATCCCACATTTCCCACTCCAGCTTTCTCAAGCTGGAACTCCAAATGAAATTAATTCAGTGGCTTTGGGAAATTTCCATCCACAGAGAATAGAGGATGCATATTGAGAGGACTGAAGAGAAGAAAAGAGTTATATACAGGAGCAGTTATGTATCTGGTTTCTCAAAGTCTTCTGCATTTAAGGAATATATTCCAGCAACCCTCTTTGCCACTAAACTATTGGAGGATGCAAGCTCTCAACTTGGTGAGATGTGTTAAAGCAACAGCCTGATGACTCATGGCCACATCACATCAGAAGGATCTAAATATTTTATGAAGCATAAAATGAGCAATGAACTGTGTAGCACTTAACACTTGCTTACAATTCCAGCAATTACAAAATAAAGCACAGCAGATCTTTGAAAGGGGAGAGGGAGAGAAAAAGGAAACACCTTTAGTGTTTCCACAGTAAAGCCCCAGTACCTAACACCCAATTTTGCAAAGAATGTGAATTCTGACTCAGTCCATAGAGAAGTAAACTTGGAGGGTGATATTAAGAGCTTGAAAGGTATGAGAACCTCACACCAAAAAACAGTCCAAAACAAAGGAAATTTACAGGTTTCAGACAGGTTTTGTGCTATCAGATTGTAATTCCCCTAGGTCTCAGGGTGACATATAATAAGGTTGCTATGGGCAGCTGCAATGTGCTCAACAGGGCCCTTTGGGCAACAAATCTGTACCATAAGCTTAAAGCTTCATGTGGCTTTCTTTAAACCCAGTCATTACATTGGCTGAGATTGGACAGTGATCAGCATAACAAATTTAGTCAAGCTGCACTTGATAAATGAGTTTTTTACCTTAGCCTACTTAAGAATCACACTGAAACATCATTTTGGATATGATTTTCCCTTCTGATATGTCTGATGGGTCCTTTTGTTTCAGTAAGTGAATAGATAAAACCTCTCTGTGTCTGGCACTGTTAATGTAGTCCCAGGTTCAGCTCTTCTTAATGTGCTTCAGCCAAATATTTCACTAATGTCTGCAGCTCCATAGCAAATTAGGAACCCATCATCCATCTGAATCTCAGTTACCAGCTCAGTTGCTACAACTGACTACAAAAATTTTTACCCAAGATCAGGCCAAATGAATCCAGACAGAAGCATCTGCCAAAATCTGGGTCTGTTAAGGACTTTTCCTCAATATGTTGTGGATGTTGTCTGCAGAAGTTGATTGAAAATGAAAAAAACAAACAAACAACAACCAAACCCCTTGGATTTAGAAACATATATTGTTTTAATTTAATTAATTAAAAGAATGAAATTAAAATTGAAGATTAAAATTATTTTAAAAATTAATTTTACAAATTAGGATACTAAAATTAATGATGTGCAACCTCCAGATATAAAAAGATCCAACTTCTAAATTGGATCTAACTGAAGGTAAACCCTGGGTTTTGGTTGCCTTGAAATGGTAACTTTTCTTTTTCCTTATAGTTAATTAGATTCTCTATTACTGCAACACATTATGCAGGTTCTCCCCAGTTCTTTCCTTGCTCACCTCTGAGAAGAGTCTGTCTCTTAATCTGTACATACTCCCAGCAGGAAGCTGTAGAGAGTAAGATGGTTCCATGTCTCCTGCTTTTCTCCTGCCTGAAGAACCCAGATCTCAGCCTCTCCTCCCGCATCCTGGCCAGTTTGGGGGCCTTTTGCTGGCCTTTGCTGGGCTCTCTCCAAGGTGTTAATGTCTACCTTAATCTATAGGGCCCAAAAGCAAGAGAAGCACTGGAGATGAAGTCTGAGAAAGGTTGACTGGAAGGAACCGTAAGCATAAATATCCATGGAAGAATCACAAAATTAGCCCAAAAAATGCCCTTCAAAAAAAGAAGGGAGCTTGCAGTTTCAGGTCTTTAAAAGTTCTAGAAAAGATTAAATTTTGTCCATAAGGATGCAAAACATTTTATTTCTCACCAGCAACATAAAAATGAATAAATAACTAGATAGATTAATTTAAAATAAAAATTACAATTAGGAATTAAATCCAACACTGTCATCACAACTAAAAAAGAGAATGTATACTCAAGAGGAACCACTGTAAATACATCAGGGTTTCAATTCCCAACTCCCACTGCTACTGTTGGCAAAACAAATCTTTCCTGGATCTGCTTACCTGCAGGGCAGAGTCCACTTGGTTGCAGAAACCCCACTGTAACAAATATTTCTGTTGTGAGTAAGGTGCATTTCAGACTCCCTCCTCACTTGACGTGTTGGAACTCCAGTATGACAAACTAGCCCATCCTTTAGAATATTTTTAAATTTCTCCCTTGTGTTTGCTTTATAGTTGTGTAGAGACATGCACTGTGTACAGCCAGTGATGAGGATACAAATTATTCTCTGAGTAAGCATACAGTTAATTCTTTTTTTTCTGTCATATTTTGAATTTTAGTACGAACAAAACAAATGTGGACCACTTAGGTCTGTAGCAGGTTAAAAGGCTGCACTCTCCTGTTTAAAAATGATACTGCACACTATTTGTAAAATCAATCTATTCTTGAATGCTTCCTTTCTCTATGCAACTAAATTTGCATATCCTGCAGCTGAAAAAGGCATAATTAGAAATTTGTGATTAATTTAAGCGGGAGCAGCTATAAAAATCTTAGGTATTTACATAGTTCTCGTAAATTAGAGTCACAAACTGTAATTTGTTAAATTCAAATTCTGCTAAAAGCTTGCATTTACATAGCTGTTCAGATGTTAAAGTGTTGACACGCATTTTAAAATCAACGCTGCTGGCACATTCATTATTCATCTCAATAAGCTGGAAGGTTTATTTGGGAAGTTATTTGGACAGTTAAATATGATGGTCAGTAAGAAACTGCAGTTGTAAACACTCTAAACCAATGAAAACATGCATCTTCCATATGAAGAGTTAAAGATGTTTCTTCAGAAGATCTGCATATATGATCGTTGCCAAAAATGGAGCTACACTGATTGATGTTGTATAATTTATTAGCCTAATCTCATGGTCCTGCTCCATAGTGATTATTTGCAAGAAAAAGACATCAGGAAATGAGCTGCAGTCTGCCAGGAGCAGTCAGCCCTTGGGACTTGGTGAGCGTTTCCAGATCACAGGATAACAGAATGATTTGTGTTGGATCATCTTAAAGCCCACATAGTCCCACCCACCTGCTGTAGGCAAGGACACCTTCCACTAGACCAGGTTGTTTAAAGCCCCATCCAGTCTGGTTTTGCACACTTCCAGGAATGGGGCATCCACAGCTTTTCTGGACAACATACTCCAGTACCTCACCAGCCACATAGCAGAAAATTATTCTTTATTATCTAATCTAAACCTGCCCTTTATCAGTTTAAAACCACTACCCCTTGTCCTATCACTGCATGTGAGGACACCAAACAACGCATCCAGTTCAAGAACGAATTATATAAAAAGTAAAAACTGTCTCATTTTAGGATCTGAGTCAGGGCATCTGAAATCATACCGAAAGGTCATGTTAAGGTGTGATAAAGCTTTTATTATAATGTTGCAACTGTCAATGTTACTAATGCAAATAGTGAGATGGCTAATGGACTGAAAGAGACATCAATGCCAGGTCAGCATTGACACAAGTCCGCCTAGATCTACAGAGGCAGAGCAAGTTTTATGCCTTCTAAGAATCTGTCACCTATGTAGTCAAAATAGTTATGTTTTGCTTCTTAGCACTGAAGATACAATCTTTTCATATTTTAAAATACTAATATTAAGAGTAGTCTGGGTAGACCAGTGATTTTATTTTTGTTTTTAAATAACACCCTGTGTAGACAAATATGACTAACGTATGACTAAGGGGATATGTATGTAAATATTTGAGTCTATACTCAAATGAGTATAGACTATAGAATTTCCTTCTAAAATTTCAGCATGATTCTATAAGCAAAACTCTATAAGCAAGCTGTGTCAAAACAGGGAATTTTAAAAATGCCCAGTCGATGACTTGTGATAATGCCATGAAGGATGTTTTTCTGACCATCTTCAGAAATCTCTAGGAAAATTCTGGTTTCTATTACTGCTATTTATTTACAGAGATCTGGTGAGGAAACATCCTCTCTCTTGACTCAGCAGAGGATCTGAACAGATTTGCCTAGATTCATCTCACTTGGCCTGAAGTGTTGGCACAAGAAATAGTGCTGTCCTCAATGCAGCAAAAGGCAAAGACGGGTAAATCCAGTCCCAGGTAGGATTCTAGAGGGGATGAAGTTTCCTCTGAAGACATCTGGCTCTTTCTTTATCTCTCACTTGAAGAGAATAATCTCTTTTTTCCAAACAAGTGCAAATAAGCTGGTGAGATGAATTAACACCATTTTACTTCAAAGTTAGACAAGAAGTGTGAACTTTTTAAAAACTGCAAGTATGTATCTCCATATACTATAACGTTTTACTCACAGAGGCAGCGTACAAATTTACATCTTTAATTTTTTTGGATTGCCCAAATTAAGCTCAATGATATTCTACACACATTGCACCGAAGTCCATGCCAATATCCAGAAGTGATCTTCCAACAGAACAACCTTCTCTCTTGAGCTCCTTTCTACCCTACTGTCCTGTCAAATTCTTTGTAACACCTAGAAGCTTCACCAGAGCATATCTTAGATAAAGTCTGATCCTCAGTGAATGCAGAATGAATTTTTCTCGCCTCTATGCCCCAAAAGCACTGAAGCAGCTGCTTGTATACGAGAATCCCATCAACGCTGACGTGAATCTGATACCTTCAGCATTAGACCACAGGTATAACTTAAGGCAATGCCCTGGAAACTGTAACAGTAAATTCCAATGGTATGGAAGAATATTTTCTGTCCAGGAAAAGCCAAAGTGCAGTGTGGTGCATTGCACTGTGGTGCTGATCATGGGCTTAGTCTATACATGTGGCAGCAGCCAAGCTACGGACTGTAAGTGTTGAGAATACATGTCAATGGCAGCAAAAACTCAATAGATTGGGGAAAAAAAAATTGCATCAGATATAATTTTTTTAGGTAGTAATTGTTTGTTGTTACTTGATTTGGTTTATGAAGTATTACATTTCCTTTCTTACTCTCTGGCTTTTTGCTTGAGATTGAGTCCCACAGTGTGGTCTACTGTAAGTTCCTTAGAGAAAAGAATATTACATTATGGGAACCTAATTTCCATGTGCCACAGTGGCTAGCTCTCCTTAGAAGAGAATCAGAGTCATTTGTTGTTGCAAAGCATGCTGCTGATAATGTGATTAGAGGTGATACATGCTCATATTTTCACCACTGTCAATAAAATGTAATTCCCACAGGTTTAACTATTTAAATCTTCACAGTGATATGCTTTATAAAATGCCAAGCACCCAGGAGTTTCCACAGAAGCCAAAGGAAGCAGTACTCAACAGTTTTGAAAACAGATTTTGAAACCAGAATAATCACATTATCTAGTATTTTTTAACCTGTTTAACCATATTTATATGTCTAGATAATCTTTTAGAGACTTTCTTATCTGTAGTTGTATCTTAAATTAGTCTTGTCATTTGGTTTTAGTTTTATATAGTGTTACAATGCTCACAGGACACTTCAAAATTTTTTTCTATATTTCTTGGGGGCAGCATTCCATTAATTGGCTTTTGCCTTGTTTGAATTGTGAGTTTCATACAACCAAAACAACATAAATGTACCCTTTATTTTTATATTTTATCTTGTTATTTAAATCCAATACTCAAAAACAGCCTGCCAGAGGTTAAATACTGGTTTTATACATGTTAGGATGTCTGGAAATGTTTTTCTGGAAAGAAAAGGATACGTAACATACAATATGCAGTGATTTTGATTTAGTCTAATAAACTTACAGTGGACCCATCACAGTGAGTGAGATAGCACTCAATGAGATCTAAATAGTGTATTGTTCTGCTTTGTTTTATTTAATTTATTTTATTTGTATATGGACCAATACTACTGCACTTAATGTGCACATCATACTTGCAAATCTAAATCAAGATCCAAACCAAATCACTCCAGCCAGGGCTTGCTCAGTCCCTAACCAGAAACCTCCAGTAATGATTCTGTTTTCCCACTTGTGAAGCCATAAGTACACTAACTGCATCCTGCTTCAGTATGTTCGATCTTCTAAATTAAATGTTATTGTTTGTTAAAAAATAAGGAAAAATAATCTTATCAGCTCTGCCCCTAGATTTAATTAATCCTGACATATTCCACCTTACAGCCATTCCTCTAACAGCATCCAGGCTCTATTGAAGATTATAGCTAAAATTTTTTCATCTCCAGACTCCAGCTCTGCACAGTTGTTCCTACTCTTGGGAACATTAGAAAATCTCTCCCTAATTGGTCATATTCTGTCTTTGAAAGGTCATAGCCATGATGCTTATTCACTTCAGAGGAGTTCTTTTAAAGGGCAGGCCTGGGTGCAGATTTATTATCATGTTTCTATAGAATTGCTTGGTGGAAAACAAGAAAAAATTGTAAGCAAATCTTATAGGGTAGTCAGCGTTCACAAGATTTTCAATCCATAAGACTCCCAACTTGAGTTGAATCAATTTTTTTTCAGGAAATGATCCAAATTCCTAAAGTTTCTGTGAAACTTTGGACATTTATGTGTAGGCACAAGCATTCACTTTTATAAAACTGATATTTCACCAGAGACAACTATCTGTCAATCAATATGTTCTTTTAATAATATTTGAAAATACTGAAGGGCATTTATTTATCCTTTGAAGGAAGCAATTTAGGTCTCAGCAGGTAATTTACATATTTCATTGATTTAACTAAGCAAGGATTAGCAAATTTAAATGTAATTAGCTTTTTCCCCCCTAATTTGTCAAAATTATATATTCTGTGGGAGTGACAGGTGGGTGGTAAGGCTTTTAATGTAAAGTGTATTCCTAACGTTTCTCTGACTTTGTGGAGATTTGGTGAAAAAATAGTCAACTGAGCCACCTGAAAATGAGGGTATGCTTGTTCTTAAAGCACCAAAATTGAATGCATTACAAAGCGGTCCAGGAAGGCCTCCTTATCATATTTGGTCTTTAGTCCACTCTGAAATGTTGATTGACAATTGTAGTTAACAAAACAGATGTCTGCTTGGCATCATTTTGACAGCACAGAGGGGAACCTTTGTTTCCTCTGCAGAATGGAAAGATAAGTGGAAAATCAGCCTGGGCTCAATGGCTTGATCCAAAATGCATCTGGGGTCAATGGAGGATGCACTGATTTTAGAGGATGGAAGCTGTGTCCCTGATGAAAGGAGCAAGTGAGTACTCTAAAGAAACAATCCTGAGCATTAATTTCAGCACAGGGAGAAGTACAAGGATAATGCTGATGGCACTTTTTTGCTTTGCTGCCATAATATCTCTGCTTGGAAGGGATGCTGCATTAATTCAACTCGACTTCTACAAGCAACACAGATGATAGACAAACAGCAAAAACATTTCAATGTTTTTCACTGGTCAGTAACCACAAAGGACATCCTGAGAGCTGTCCATCTGCCAAAGTACAGGAGTGTGAGGACACCAGACAGTCACCGTATGTGCACTCTGTAGTCCAGTTAGTAGCTCCAGGCAGGCAGGTATTCCTACCTTTTCTAAACTGAAAAAACTATAGTCTTTTTATGAAACATGATTTTTTTTATTACCTGAACTATATTGGCTCATCCACCTTTGTCCCTCAATGTCAATGTAAAGTAAATAGCTTAGTCTAATACACAAGTTTTGTTTGATCAAAGTAGGACATTATGAAAATGCTTTGCATGCAGCTAGAAGTAAGATTCAGATGTACACTGACTGGAAGAACGAGACATATCTCCCAAAATAGCTACTCACTTGCTAAGGGTTCTATTGAGGCTCGAAGTATGACAGAGTGCCATTATAAATAAGTTGTTGTCTGCTCAGCTTTGGATGACAAATTCAGGTGCTACAATGCTTTGCCTTTTGCAATACATCATTTAACTAAAGCATGTGGTGGTTTAGATAAAACCCTGCTCAGGTGCTGAAAATTCACAGAGGGACAATTAGTAGAAGTAGGACAATAGTATATGACAGTTCTATAATAATAGGAACCCTGTTGAGTTGCCCAAAATAACAGTGGTAAGTTAGCCAGAGCCATAGTATATTTGGTGTTTTGTCTATAATTTAAAGGATAATTTAAATCTCCTGCTGTGTAATAGTACAATTAATTATATTTTCCCACACGTGCCTATTTTTAGTGTTGAAAAGGGGTGAGGAATTTGTGATTGAAGAAGGAAAAAGACTTTTTTAAAAAGAGCACCAGAGATATGGTGCCACGTTATGCGGCTAATGTGCAAGAAATAACTGTAGCCACTTTCTAGTCAGTCACCAGGTATCACTTGGACATCAGACACCTCAGTATCTGGTAATTGATCTCTAGTGCATTTTTGTTGCTCATTTTTATTTGCAACAATTAGCTGGTTTAAAATTAATAAATTAAACTACACAAACAAAATTTAAAAAACAAGCACACTCATTCTCTGCTGCAGAGCAGAATGAGTTAAACAACATGAACAGTACGCTTGAATTGCTGAAGATTGTACAGCAAGAGCTGTGAGAAAAAGTTGTGAGAAAGAACTGCAGAAACTGAGAAAGATACATAAAGAAGGAACTGCAGAAACTGTGTCCCCCTCCCAAAGAACAGGACAGCCTGCTGTGATAAGTAATTGTGCAAAAGAAAAGTATACATTATGGCCTGCTATGTACTGAATTGCATGTGAAAGAACAATAGGAAATTGTTATGCAGAAGCTAAAACAATATAAATATCTGTGCCTTTTGTCAATAAACGTCCTTGCAGCATCACACTGCTTGGTCTATCCTTCCACCACCGTTAATTCTCCCCACCAGTTCTCTAAGGAGTTTCATCAGGTGACCTCGGAATAACCACCTACACAATATGCAGCAATATCAGAATATGCCTGAACTTCTAAAATATTTTCCACCCTGAAATAAAGCACACAAACAATTCTTTCTTTTCCTTTTCCTTATGGTCTCTAATTTTGCATACAAGAGATTGAGATACTTTATACAGAGACCAAAATTCTAGGGAACTATAAGAATACTTTGTTAATAGGATGAAAAGAGTTCTAGTAAAGTAGTAATAGACTAAGAAATATTAGCATGGACAGGAGTCATGTTGTCCTTCTGTTGTGAGGACAGGAAACACAATAAAAATAAAATACTTCAGTTGTCCACAGTACCTATGTAAATGTCACATCACAGTCTGATGGTGAAATTCTTGGCTATTATAAGTGCCTTCCTCTTGTTTCAGGTAGTCATCATCAATCAATCAATCAATCAATCAATCAATCAATCATATCAAAGGGTAAAAAGCAGCACCTGACTTGATCCAGGATAGAAGAAAAGAGCTGATTTAAAATTTTATTATTAAAGAATATGTGTCACATTACACACAAGATGTTTAGAGTTGACAATCCTCGTAAGTGAATGAAGAACTAAAACGTACTCCAGAGCACAGAACTTCAAAAAGGTTGGCTATTAGATAGGCTTGTTACAAAGGAACTAAGAGCTAAAATACATAAATATTTGCAGGTGGTGTAAAGATTAAGAGCATCATTGTAGGCCTCTAAGCGAGTATATGTCAGTCAGAATGTTTTATGGCAATCAAAAAACATTACAGAAAAACCAGAAAAGAAGAGCAATAAAAAAAGGCATTAAGATTGGAGAGGAGGAAGAAGGAAACTATTCAAAATATGGCAGTCCTTAAGAAAGCTACACTTATGTTCACCAAGGACACAAATATAGGCAGGAAAAATATATAGGGCAGATCAAACCAGCTCTGAAAAAGAACTTGCTAACAGCATCAATTCTAGTTAGCTTATTTGGTTGCAAGAGACTTTTTTAATAAACACCTGCTTGCCTGTAGAACTTGCATGCTGTTATGATATTGAGGAAGCACAGATTGGTTGAAAGTATCATTCATAGAAGAGCTAATGGATACCTGTAAAATACAAACAATATTGGGTAAGAGGAACAAGAATTCCAAAGGCAGTCATGTATTACAATCCACTTGCAGTTCTCTGAAGGTATCAAGAAGCTAGAAATTGGCTCAGTTATTATTACCTAACTTCTTGGATGGCTGAAGGCTTTTGATAAATCTCCAATTATTGATATCTATAGAAACTAAGCTTCTGTAGGAGGAAGAAATTTACTTTGCAAATCAATATAAATAGGTGAAAATATGGAAAGCAAAGTTCAGGAATAGATTATCACTTTTGAGAACATAGGGAAGATTACCAGTAAAGTCCCACACAGAGCAGAAACTGCTGGAATGTTAGAGATTTTTCCTCGTAACTTATACTGATTGACATCTTCATAAATTAGCCAAGGAATTACTTAATAAGGAAGTAATCAAGCTAGTTGATCAAACCAAGCCATTTAGAGCAATATAACTGAAAAAAACTGACTGAGAAGAACCACAGAAAAACTTGTAATCCTGCGAGTGCCATTCATCTGACCAACCTTGGGCATCTGCAGCGCAGCGAGATACTTGCTCCATTTTTACAGTCTGTGGAAGGAAATTGGTGCTTTAATGTAAAGACATCTCACTGAAATGAAGTCATGGGATAAATTATCACTTAAAAATGTCTGTCTCCATTGATGATAAAGGGAGCCAAAGGCAAAGAGTTCAGGTGTCACCAGTTGAATCTCACCTTGAAAGATTTGAACATAGAATGTCAGATGAAGCTTGATATAAATGTTTACAAAGAGGAGTATGGAATAAATAATCTTAACTTTGCAAACAAAATATACAGTATCAACTAATCATTACCATTTGGGAAACATCTTAAAATTACTGTCCATAATTCCATGAAATGTAATTTCAAAGCTAAAGAGTAGTCAACACCAAATCAAACATCAGCGCTAGGAAAGGATAGACAACATGGCAGAAATCATCATGCCAGTCTGTAACCTCAGCAACATGAATATCATCTTTCTTTGTGCTCCTTTCTTTCCAAGAATATATATTAGAAAAAAAATAAAAACAACAAAAAAAACAGAGAAGGTGACTGAGATGATCCAAGCTACGGAATGAGACCAGACGCCTCTGGTCTGAAAAAAAGAAATAGTGGAGTGAATGTGACAGTAGTATATGAAGTAAAAGTAACACAAAAATAAGTGAAAAAGCAGTGACCATTCACTTTTTTTTTTCCTCTATGTGGAACATAAAATTAAATTACTAGAATGGAAAATGTAGCAGAAACATACTGAAAAGCTTTTCCACACAGCTGGAGTTAAGGTTGGGAGTCTGTTGCTGCAGAACATTGTGGATTTAAAACATTTCTATCAATTCAAAGAGCAATTTGAAATATTAGTGGGAAGAAAAATACACAAGGACTGCTAAAAGCAAAAAATTCCCTCCTTCTTGCTACAGAATTCTGTATGAAACAGAATTCAAGTGAATGGTAGGATTTAGTGGAGAAAGTGTAGTTATGTGATTTTCCTGTTATTATGTTTAGTCACTTCTTTTAGGCCTCTGCTATATACAGTACTCATAAATAAATGAACTATGGTCTGATGTAGTAAACCTGTTCTACATTCTAATGTAAAACTTTTGATCTATTCCTGTTCTTAAAAAGAGGTATCAGTCTCTTAAAATTATGAACAGATATTTGCCCTTTATAATTATTTTTACATAAACTGAGCTGCAATAAGGGAATTATATGCTCTTGAAATATAAAGGTTAATTCTGTCAGTAATTGGGGTGGTGTATGTAAGCAAAGTGAAAAAAAGAGATTGTTGTAAAAAAGTTGTCTTTATAAATTTTAAATATGGAAAAAGAAGTTGTGTCCATTACGTATTCCCAGATTCAAACTTTTTATTCAAACTGCTCTAGAAATACTTTGACATGCCCACTGCACTGACATATGTTAAATAGCAAGCCAAATCATAAGAAGATAAACTTCCTCTATTTGTACTGAAATCCAAAGGTTCTGAAAGAACAGAGCACCTGGCAAGATCAGGCTAAGAGCTGTTACCATAAATATGGGAGAGCTGTCATTTATTTGAGAGTGATTTGAAGAGGAATTCTGCTCTAACCTGAACACTCAATGAATTCTGTAGATCCCAGAAGATTTACTAGAGATGTATTTACACTGGTAAATATCATATTGCTTGCTAGAAGTATGTTTGTGTGTACCTTGCACTTCACAGCAGTGACTAAGTCCACCACCAGACTTTTCCACTTCCTAGAACATTTTCTTACTGACCAGACAAGGGATCACATACTAAGCTATGTTTAGACACGTTGCTCTTCTCCTGGCAGGAGGTATTGGGTGGAGATATATCCTTGTCTCTCCTGCTGACAGAGATTGTTTTATCCACAGAAATCTGTATGGAGCCCCCAGACATCATATGTACTTAAAACTGACCCTTGCCATATATAGGGCAGCAGTCAGACATCACAACGCTCTTGTCATGGAGGAAGCAATGCTAATGGGCTGAATTATCATCTAAGTAGACAAAAAACATTCAACAGATATGCAGAACAAGAAGGGAGCAGATAAAAGGAGAGGAATCTGTATTCTTTTTATTGAACACTCTGCTTCCCCCAGAGTAACAGTAAATATCTTTTTCTTTTACTTTTTCTATTTGAGTTTGATCATGACCAGTGCAGATGGTGTTTCATGCTTCAAGTGTTTAAACCAACTAATTTTTAAGGGTTCTCAAAGGGCATCCATCTCTTAGCACTCTGAGAAGCTTTTCACACTTCTGCTCTCCATAGGCTTTGGAAAACATTGGTTTACACTTGAAGACACTTTTGTTAAGTGGCCTGGAAGCAGGAATTCTCTCCTGTTGTTTTAACAAATTTAGGCTTAAGCTGAAAATGACGAAGCCTTGAGAAAGTTATTTTTTCTCATTTTAGAAACCCATGAAATATTTCATCTCTGGTTAGCTAACAAGAACAGCATGGACAACTCATAGTTGAACTGTATATGTTAAAAGCACTTTCATCAAACTGCATTTATAGAAGCAACTAGTGAAAGAGAGGGAAAAAGGCACTATCAGGACACAATCATAAGGAACTAAGACTCCTACACTGACTTAAAACAGAGTTTTACTAAATTTTCTAAGCATATGGAAAAATCTAAATAGATTTCATTGGTTGTCCTTACTAAAAATAATACATTGTACCAGTAATAATGATATAAATATAATCCAGAGGGAGATTTGGGATCAGAAAGTGGCTGATATGTGACTGGGGACTGCATTGGCAGTAACTTATACAGCAGCTCTGAGGTTGAGAGCCATTTTGAAAAGTGCTTGCTTTTGCTGGGCATACTGCTTAGATATAGATCAGCTATGTCATAGAAATGAAGGAAAAATCCAAACTAGAAGTGAGAAAGAGAAGGTGGAATACAGATGCAGTTCCTTTTTTCAATCTCAGATTTCTCTGTGCTTCTACTTGGGAAATTCACTTACTCCTGAGTCAGTACTTCTGCTTTTGGTTGCAGCTTTAGACATGTAAAGTTTGATTTTCAGGCTTGTGGACTCTGCTGTTGCCATTGATTTCATGACTCCGCTGTATTATTGATCCAAATCTCAGTATTCCTCACACCTTCTTACATCTTCTGAATCTTCTGAAGGATTGCTTAAGAGCCCATTAATTCCCAGCTAAATTGTATTTAGTTATCTAGCATCATAGAACAAGATAATGTGCAGGACAGCCAATCCAGTCCTGAGTAGCAACAAGCATATAAAAACCTCCTCGAAAATTTTATGTCATTCCTACTCTTAAAAATCTCCAATGAAGAATGTTCCTCAATGTGATGATACTGGCTGCTTACTAGTTTAATATATTCGTTTATCATTCAAATTATTGTAAAAAAAAAAAGCCAATAAGTTATTTTTCCCCTTTTTCTCCTTTGGAACATAGAAAACAATAAATTGCTCTCTGTAACAGAAATCTTACTCCAATTTTCAATTTCTGAGAAAAAAAGAAAATAAATTCACAACAGTGTTTACCTTTAGCTCATGTTTTCTGATTTGCTGATCACTGGTGTTTCCTCTGCCTTCTCTATTACTCATCTACATGCGTGATAACGTGAGTATCTCCAAACTTTGACACAATATCCAAGCGTCTACTTAAGCAGAATAATTATTTTAGACTTTTTTGACAGTCCTTAATTTTATTCTTAGATATATTTCAGTTTATTTATAAAGATATCCCATTAAATAAATGCAGAATAATTAACTTTGACTTCTCAACATTTTTGTTTATACATACATCCGTAACTACAATTCAACATTTTCCAATGACATAGCATTAAATTAATCTATATTAATATTTTAGCTTGGATGAGGAAAATTGAAGTGGATTTTCAGGCATTTCTGTTTATTGTGGGGTTTTTTTTTTGTTTTTGTCACCAGAGAATAGAGACTGAATTATTTTAAGATGAAAAATCACATGGAAGATTTGCTTAGGAGCACATGCGAACACCAGCAGTTTAGCTACTACCTGCTTTTAAGATCACAGAAAGAAACAATCTAGCTATAATCTTAATTATAGCTCTCTCCTGGAAACACCTTTTATGTTGACTTTACATGCAGAGCGTTTTTTCCTCAATCAGAATAATTTATTCTAGGTTCTAGTTGATAACAAAAACTTGGGTATTTTGGACTTCCACTCTTTCTTTGGGCACATATATACATTTATACCAGTCTCCTTTACAGTGTGAACTAAGCCTACATCAAAGCTCCTCTGGGGATCCAAGTGAAAGTGACTTAGCTTTACAATAGAAGATGATGGCAGAATGGAGAATTGAAAACAAGTACCCAAAATTCATAAGACACTAATTCATCCTTTCCTCTCTCACATTAACAAAGGGGTTTTGTGTGGTTCTTATTGTATTTATTTGCTTGTTTTCTTTTTTCTTCTAATGCTGTGGGTTGAATTCAGGTAGGCATATTTCTTATGATGGTCCACTATTACAGGGAATACACTCCGATGGAAATACATTTTTCCTATTAGCTTTATTGCATGATCTCACAGTCCTGAGGAAACACACCCAACCACCCCCTCACCCCATTTTTCATGTATTAGTAAATTTGCTGGACTTGGTGTATCAGGAAACAAAAATCCAGCACCCACAAGTGTCACTTAATATTTTAATTAAGATTCGTCTGTATATATTCTGTAAATTGTACTGGACCCATTTTTTTATTGGTCAAGTACCATAAGGCTATCATATCAGTAATCTGATTTTACAATATAATATAAGCTGAAGGTAAAGAAACATTAAGTGTGATTTGTCAAGAAGAGCGATCTTTATTACATCTGACCTTTTTCTAAGCCAGCAAAATAGAAAGGTGAGTGTCATTTTTATGGTTTCAAAGATTAGTTTTGCCTACAGTAAGCAAAAGCCATGTCTCTAAGGGGGCTTAAAATTCTCAATGGAAATAATTGAATCTCATTACCAAGCATGCACCATGAACCTCTTACTATTTGCCCCAATCAACTATCAAAACATGCTCCTATTCAAAATGCTACCTCTCCAACCTCTGCTGCTACACAGTATAGTACTAGTAAACTGACCTTTTATGAAGACTTAAAGCACCATGTAATTAACTTTTCCTGTGTATAGAGTTAAGACTTGATGAAACTGGGAGGTTAAATGCCAATATATCCTTTGCAAGCATTTTTATAGTGCACTGCTTGGCTTTCAGATGTTAATGATACACTTTCTGTACCCATTTTCCTTAAAAAAAAAAACCTGAAAATTTGTATTGCAGTGCACAATGCAGTCCAAATTCACTCTTTGAGCTACCCCAGTCAACAAGTAATAGCTCTGAAATGCAAAGCAATAAGCTGTGTTGGCAGTTATTTTATGTTCCTGATCCAAAAATCCATTGAAGCAGATGGAAATGTATTGTACTCATGGTTGCACGGCTTGCACAAATCTAGGTCTGTACAGTTTCACTTTAGCATCCAGAGCAACCCTGTTTAAGACCTCTAGATGGTCATCAATATCTTTTTGCAGGACCAGTAGCTGATAGTCACACCTCTGAACCAGAGTGATTACACCAGAAAGAGGTTTGCCCAGACAGCAGTTTTGTCAGTGCTGCAGAAGTCTTTTTCAAGGATTAAATGAGTATTGTTTTCTCCATATCTTGGTGATACTTGAAAGTTGGAGAAGAGATTCTCCAATTTCTCATTTTATATTTTTCTACATGCAGTTCAAGTTATTTCACTGATGGTTGGATTTTTAGGGTACAAATGATTCTTCACATGTATTTACTCAAGATCTCTGGAATCACCAAGAAAGATGTTGCAGTATAGCAGACACTGTAAGAAGTGCTTCCTCTTGTATACCACAGAAATGAAATGTATTTCTTGATTGAATTAGTCCCAGAAAGATTCACTTGTAAATTGCTGCTACTATTGTGTGTCAATGTCATATCAAATTAATACACTCTTAATACTCAGGCTCTTGTCTGCCTAAGTTGACATGCACTGTGTATAGTAGATAATTGATTATAATTAAGACAATAAAAAAAGATCACATTTCTAGAGCAATTTAATTTTTTTTTCCCTAGGCCGTTGACTGATACATTTAAAATAATTCTGAAATTCATACACAATTAGATGATCACTGGAATTTATGAAAGCTATACTCTATCTTATCAGTTGGTTCATCTCATACATTTTATGATATATACCAGCAATTTTTATTCATATCTCAATGAAAAAAATAAAAAAGTGGTGCTGAGCTTGTCAGACCAGAGCCAACACCAGTTTTTCATATGCATCAGGACAGCAATTGAAAGTATATGTATCAGTTAGGAGCAGTGAGTTGTTACAAGGAAATATTTAAAGTCAGCTAGGAGGCAACAGGCTATGGGCAGAAAGTAAAGGGTAGACAGTAATCTGTTCAGGCTCCTTGACTTCAAAGATTAAAATGACCTGAATTAAAATGAATGAACAAAAAAGACCAAAAAATGAAAACACATTTCTGAAAGAGCTAGAAAGGAAAACTTAAATTGCATGGAAATTGTGCTTCAAGCATTTCCTAGCCCATGGTGCCACAACGTACAAAAAGACCGATTACTTCAAAACTTCTCCTTTCATGTTTCAGGGGAAATGCCTTATATTATAAACAGTAGTAGAGAAGTGTTTCTGGAAGGCTTTACAATACCAGTGGCTCACGTATGTCTCCATCAAATCATGTCCCAGCAGAAAATTACAAACTATTAGGGAAAGAATGTTGTAAATTATAGCTAATACATTGCTTATGGAAATCCAGAGAGTCCTTGAGTGGCTTGAGAAGTGGGCCTTTGAAACCTCTTGAAGTTCAACAAGGCCAAGTGCAATCCCTGCACCCGGGTCAGAGCAATTCCAGTCATAAGTGCAGGCTGGGGGGAGAATGGAATGAGAGCAGCCCTTGGGAGAAGGGCTTGAGGATGTTTGTGAACAAGAAGCTCAACATGACCCAACAATGTGCACTTGCAACCTAGAAAGCCAACCATTTCCCAGGCTGCATCCAGTGCAGCATATCCAGCAGGGCAAGGAAGTAGATTCTGCCCTTCTGCTCCACTCAGGATACCACATGAACTGCTGTATTCTGTTCTGGGTTAATTCCTCTGGAGCAGTCTCAGAGAAGCCCATGAAGATGCTCCAAGGCTGGAGGATCTCTAGTATGGAGACAGGCTGAGAGAGCTGGGGCTGTTCAGTCTCGAGAAGGTCAATCTGCTAACTGTCACAATAAAATGACAGTGTCTAGAAGGAGAAGTCATACAAAAATGAAAGCAGTGCTCTTGGACCAAAGATGAATGATCCATCTGTAGATGCCATGTGAAGGAAGTTTCTCAGTTGTAGTAGAAAGAGGATTCTGAATTGCTGGGAATTTGGGGATTAATTTTGTTTTGTTTAAATTTGTTTAAAGCAAGAAAAAAGTGCTTGCAATAATGACAAATTTAAATATATTTTTAAGTGCAAAGGAAACAAAAATTCCTTCAAGAATTTCTATCTACTGCACTCTCAGAAGAGACAGATTAACATTATGTAGCATTCCAGCAGTTGAAAAAAGTGTATAAACAGAAAATAACCATAATCATGATTTATATACAAAGGTATAGTATTTGTAGATATCCTAAGCTCTGACTCTAAAGCAGACTCAGAGCCAGGTGAGTTATTACATAGGTGCAGTCAAGGAGGTCCCAACCTGTCCCTTACAGTAGTCTGGCCCTTTTCTATTCCCATCTACCCACTTGAGGATTAGAACTCTTAATGTAGTTATCCCATAAATTCCTCCAATTCTTTACCCTAAAACAAACTTTATTTGCAGAACCATTTTGTTTTAGAATCATATTGCACCAACAGAAACAAAGGAACTTTCTTATTTCTGCACTTCTGAAAGAAAACAGCTGTAAAATACTGTAAAACTGCTGTAGAATATTTTGCCTTATTGTCATTATTAATCTAATGGAGATCTTCCAAATATTTTCTAGAATGTCACTAATTCCTGATTTTAATATAAACTATAAATGACTAATAAATCTACTGTAAGTTAACTTAAAAACCAAACTTGAGGTGAGCATCGCAGAAGAAAAACATAAAAAGCCGGGCAGAGAAAAATTATACCAAACATTATCTTCAATGGAGCAATTTTCATCTCTAAAAGTGAAAATGCACAAATTAAGTTAAATTTTATTATTACCACTTTCCTTTCAGATTGGTAAGTTTAGTCAGAAAAATATTATATAATTCAACAGAGATCCAGTCTGAAATGTGAAAGAAATAATCTATATCTCCCTGCCTCTTTGTCTGCAATTAGCCAACCATTAAATAAATAAGATTCAAAACAATGGATATGTAGCAATCAGCACATCACAACAACTATCAAAACATGTCCAAAGTGTCCACTTTTGACTAGAGCTCTATATTTTACCTACACCTGAAATGCTATCTGAAAGACAATGACTTTCAGGGCCAGTATATAGTATTATACTAGGATCAACTTTCATTAAAACTATGCAGATAAAACTTGACAATGCCATAAAAAGACCTGCTATTGGACTAAAAAAAAATCCTGTGGTCTCATAATGGTTATTTATTTTCTTTATACTCAATAAAGCTTCTGTTTCTATTTCTTTTGCAGTGTAGAAAATGGTGTTGATTATGATTTCAAACCAGTTGCAGTATTAGCTCTAATTTCATCTGCACAATTGTACACAATTGTTGCATATCTTAAAATATCAACAGCTACATGCAAAAAGATAGAAGAAACTTACTGGGTTTTTTTCCTGCAAGTTCAATGGTAATACCTTTTCTCGACCTTGTTCTTCAGAAAAAATAATTCTTTCTTCTGAGATTAATAGCACCCAATAACAAAAACCACAGGTATGGCAATATTAGAAACCACAGACTACAAAATAATCCTGGTTCTATGCATTCAGGTGGCCTCTTCTACTTTTAACTGTCTTTTGTAGAGTGTGAATTGTTCATTGTCCAGTTACAAAGACAGCTTTCCTGGAAAGTCATGAAATGCTGCAAACCTCAGTCTAAAACCTCTTAGAAACCATTCGACAAGACCTGAGATAACAGGTTTTTTTCACAAGAGTAGTTTTAACAAAAAATTTTACAATCAAGAATCAACAGGTAAGTAGATCTTGTAGATGTCTGTACAGGTCTGCCTGTGAGTAGAAGAGGCACCCTGGAAGAGTTGCATTAACAATAATTGTCGCTCTTACTACATGTCTTTAGACAAAGTCTCTTTGCTTCAACTGGTACCCCTTCCTGAGGGATTTCTCTTTCTCTGTCTCTCTTTCTCTTTCTTTCTTTCTTTCTTTCTCTCTTTCTTTCTTTCTTTCTCTCTTTCTTTCTTTCTTTCTTTCTTTTTCTTTCTTCCTCTCCTTCCTCTTCCTTCTCCCCTATTTTTCATACCTTTTGTCATACCCTTTTCTCATCTCTCACTCCTCTCACTTATATTGTTTGTAAGTAACACAAGATACTGCTGCAGATTCTAATCTGGGTACAATCTTGGAATTGTTTACTGAGTGAGCATGAATGTTCCAGTCATGTTAGTTCTATGGACACCCCTTCAGTTCTGGATCTTCTCACTGTATTATTAAAATAACCCAAGCATTTTTGGAAGAAGCAATGAAAAATTATGAAAATACTCAAACTGGCTGATGACAACAAACAAAATATCTTGAGCTCACATTGCATCAGCTGACCATCCAGCTATTTTCTTCATCAGACTAAAACTGACCTTCACTTGTTCCTCTGTAAACATTTACAAGCTCCTAAAACACTCTGAGGTGTACAGCAGAGAATGATTTTGAGAAAGGCACTTTTAAAATTGCCTAACTAGGAGTTAAGCCATTTATAAAGGATTCAGGAATGATCTCTGGTTATCAAATTGATCTTGTGAGCAAATCTTTGATTAGAAAGCCTTTTTACTGGGGAAAACATTAATTTCTGAGAGCAACTTAGGCTTCAGAAACAAATACTACAAAAGGTAATAATCTATAAAAGTCACATTATTCTTCAAGAATTAATGATAAGAATCTTTTTTATTTCATTATATTTTTCTACCATGAGCCAAATATGAACAAGTTCAGCAGTTTACTCTCTGGTGATGTCAGAATCCGACACTTGAAGAATAACTCTGAATTAGTTATTCTAACCAGCAGTGTGTTCCTGCTGATCCTTACCAGCAGTTAGGTCATCCAAAATAAGATTTTTGAAGGGTCTTTTTACTTCTGTTTTATTCTGGAGCTTATCCTATGGGAAGATGTTCCCACCTAAGAAATACAGTAATTTAAAAATAGGGTGTATGGGGGAAAATACTTGAAACATTCTTTTCATATATAAAACATCCTATTTTTCATATACTCTAGCTGCTATTAATGAATATCTATGGAGCATACATCTGCTGTCAAGAAGGGAGCATGAAATCACAATAGAACAGTGGCACCATCTTGAAAAACTTGGGACATCCACACTCACATATAGATGTTTGTTGCTTTTAAAAAGCATGCTAATCACTTAAAGGACATCTAAGTTAATTAAATGTATCATTCTTGGGGAAAATTAGAAACAAGGAAAACCATATGGATAATTATAAATGAGGTTTGAATACTAATTATAGTAATAGCAGCTCACTTAAAACTCACAATCAATTTTATTGAGCCCGTGTGAAGAGACACAGTCTGCAGTTTTAGATGATGATAGTATTGGCAGCAAAGCTACCGTAAGGAGTTCACAACCCCAGTCCAACCCTTTCTGTTCACTGCTTCTAATTTGCTCATTTCAGTGAGGCAGTAAACCACAAACCCACAAACAGCTGTACTAGCACAGGAGAGACCGAGACAAACCGCATCGAAGGAAGACAGGACTGTAGAAATAACCTCAGCTGCCTTTGTATGCCATGCAAGCATCTTCTGAAACTACATCCTAAAAGTACATCTGCAACCCACAAGCTTTCTCACTTTTTATTTCACTGCTGCACTTGGTAAAAGAAAGAGCATCAGCTGATGTTTCTATGTAGGCTAAACTTAGCTGCAATCACTCATTTCATTACCCCAGATGACCAGTGGATACCCACAGAAAGGCTGAAAGGCACAAATGCTCAGAGAGAGGTGCTTGCTGACTGCAAGTGCATGATCTGTTTGCTTGTATGTAGACATCTATGATAAAATTAAGAATCTTAGACTCCCATTCAGATAGAAGATGATAGAGACACTCTTACATACCCTGAAATAGATGTTTAGATAACACCAAGTAAAAATATTCTTAAATTTTTTCCTAAACTTTAGGCAGAACAGTATCCTTTTTTAGACTCAGCCTCAACTTAGGTATTTGAAAGCTGTATTTTAAGTTTGGAGATATTTTCATTTCAGATGCTACACTGCATTTGATGAGTGCTTGCATTTTGTTTACTGAGGGGATCAAATTATTTGCCAGAACTTTAAATGCAAAGCCGTACCTGATGACTTGTTTTAATGGCTTTTCCCACAGCAGTATTTAATCTTTAAAGAACCTAAAGCCTTCTCTAACATCCCTGGTACTTCAGTTTACATCGTACTTAAATGTTGGTTTACACAGTGCTGCTTTCCTGAGCTGCCAGCTCAAATCCAAGTGATCCTTTAGGGTCCACATCTCCTTTATGCAAAGTATCAGTACCTTCAAAATCAGCAATACCTTGGTATCTGTACAGTAGGGAAGGCAAATTTTACCCTTTGTATAATAGCTGTGAATCATACTTGCTGTAACGTGCACTAATAAAAACAGTAAGGCAAATTTTGCTTATGGGAAGAATCTGAAGCATACTTTTGCATATTGATCTTGATCTTTATATCTTGTGCAAGAATGCCATTAGCTCACATGCAATGTTTAAACTTCACTGTTTTATTATTCAAACTCTGCATGCAGTTGTATTTCTAACCTACTCTCTTTCATTTGCATGCACTCATCAAGAGAAAAAGATCTGGGACTCATGAGGGAACTGTTTTGATTTTTTTTTCAAACCACCTTAAAACCCACATCAGCTGTATGGTTAATGTCTTAACAAACTCACTGCTTTTGAGATGTTTTGATAACAGTGGTTGGCTCTGATATTTCAAAAAGTACTGACATTCAGTATGGCTATCTCTCCACTGCTTCCCTCTTACCATTTCCTGGACTCATAATTACTTCTCACTAATTCCATGTCATTACTGAACCACAGGAATTAAAGGGGATATTGCCACATACCTGTAAGTAGAACTGGTCCTCTCAGAATCTCACAATTTCTGAGCAAACATTTCAAGTGACAGAGCCACTTCAGAGTGACTTTAACTACAAGTGACTCCTTACTGTCAACTTTAGAAATTCGCATTTTATTTCTAGTTTGGTTTTATAAAGCTTTCAACTCCCAAGCACAGGATCAGGTAATCCTTCAGGCTCTTGAAGGACCTCTGTTGTCTTTTATGAAGACCAGCCAGTAGAGCCAAAACACAGTAGAACTCTCTGCTTTTTTAATAAGTCCTTTATTTGGACATTGTTTTCAACAAGTATGTCAAAGTTTCCTTTACATGTGTGATACCATGTAAATACCTGATAGCTATTAAGAAAAGTGATGGCTTGAATATGGCTTTTTAAAGTCTACATGGGAGGAATGCTTTTTATAGCAAAGGACTTTTTTATCTGAGAAGTATAAGACATAACAAGATCTCAAAGGTGGGAATCGAAATTATGTAAAGTAATTTCAGGCTAGAAATAATGAGGAGAATTTGCAAGTTACTATTAATGAAAGCACATAATGTATCTTTCAGCACTTGAGATCAAGACTGAAAAACTACTTCAACACATAGAAGTGCCCTTTGTTAAATGGTGAGCTTGAAAGAGAAATGATTGGATGGACATCTGTTCCTGTGCTGTCATGGAAGCAAGTTCAACAAACAGGCTGGTCCCTTTTGATCTCAAATTGTTCAAAGGAAACAGCTACAGTAAAAGAGGACAAAACTGTACATCAAAGCAATCTACAAATAAATCTGTCACATTTAATTTGCCTTCTTTTTTCCAATAAAACTCATCTTTAGCCATAAAATGACTAAAAGAGAAACAAACAACATCAATTTTATAATATGAAAGTTTCTGAGTTGTATTGCTACATGAAATACGTCTGAATAGCTGATGTAAGCAGTTTGACAGCCCTTGTCCTACTCCTACCCATGCAAGCACGATAAGGATGTCATTAGCCACCTGATTGCATACTGCTTTGTCTTATTACTCCTTAAAAGTTTCATACAGTAGAACTGAATGGACAGAGGCATCTAAAACTGGCACCTAGTCTACTGTGAAATGGAGGAGAATAACAAATATTAATACTTCATCCCACAGAGTACATTTTGCCAAGATTATGCAGTTTTTATCACCTCAAGAAGAGAGTTTTAATCTTGTGAAATCTACGTAAAAAATGTATTATATATGGAAGTAACTTTTAACTTTACAGGCAAATTTCAAATTCAAGATGTATTGTGGAAATTAATGTGGAAATTCCTCATTTACAGAAGCAATGTTTGATCATGAACCTTAAGTATTACATTCTGCTTATATTTAGCATTAGCCAAGTGAGAAAGTACATCTTTACATTTTTAAAATGTGTCCATAAACAGCTCTTAAAATAGTCAACCAACCAACAACTAGTTTAAAAGGGCCAAAATCTCCAGTCAGTTAATTCTTTTGCTTTGGACCTCTTGTGTTAACAGAATGTGACAAACCTGGGTGGGATGTTGCAGAGAACAAATTGATCAGATTCCTATGCAATGGTTCATCACATTTATTATGAAATAGTTTGAAGAATAAAGGAAAACAACCCAATTCTGTGTCATCCTCAGTTCACATACCAAGAAGACCATAATTATTTGTTCATATTTATGCTTCCTTCACATAATACGAAAAGTCCAGAGGTTTAGAGAAGATCAGAGATTCAGGCAGGAACCCTTTCTGAATGAATTAAATAATTTGATAAACATTGAGGAAAAGATAATATGCAAAAAGTATGAGATTATGTTGACATTAAAAACTCTTCATAACATCAAATTTATGGCATAAATATACCTAATAGAAAAGTATTTTGCAAATTATTTCCTCCCCAGTACTAGTAAACCCAGTGTTAGCAGAGACAAGAACCATTACTTGCTGCAAAATAAAAATAATATTCTTTAATAGTTTGGTTCTCTCCTCCCTCTGATCAGTACATCTCTCTAAATACAACGTGGTTTCACACGCAAAACTAGTTCATAATTTGTAAAGATTTTAAGGTGTTCAGAAGAATAGGAAACTCTAAAAACCTGGCAAATAATAACTGAAAATAATCTCTTATTAATATGAGTTTACTTTTACTTTATGTACTCCAAAATTTTCTAGGAACTTGGAATAACAACATTTGAAAACATGGCAATAAATATTGAAGGGAAAGACATTGCAAAAAAATATTTGCCATAGGCAGGGTAAAAAAATAATTTCACAAACCACCAATTCAAGATTTTTATCCAAAAATGACAATATTAAACCTGTGCTATGAATCTGCTTCTGAATAAAGTTACATGAAAGCGAATCAAGAAAAAATCCAAACGAACATGCTTAACATACAAAGACAAAAGAAGCAACTATTTCCTCTGAGTTTCTGAAACAGAATTTATTATATGATAACCTCTTCATTTCAAATAACTGCCTTTTTATTGTTCAGATTAAAATAGCCGATTTTTAGTAAGTCTTTTATCATTCACTCATCTCAGAAGCTTCTCTGTTCGAGCAAAGAGAGAGGCATATGTTTTCTGAAAATAGTTAATATGGGTTAATATGCAAATAGGTAAATATGTTTTTTGAAAATAGTTAATAGATGGATTTATTCTAGATTGAAATTCCATTTACTGTCTCCCTATATTTTTGCCTTCATTTAAACACCACAATATAACCTGGTTGTTCAATAGCCTTTTGTAAAGGATTGCATACATTGAAGCCTTTATCCTACAGATACTCTATTTTTTATAAGAGGGATACTGAGGGAGTTTTTCATGACAAGACAAGCTTCGCTTGCAGGAACAGAAGAGAAAATTGCTGAAACTACTTCATATACGAGGCATTTTTAGTAGAGAATCTGCTTTGTGAGTCAGTCTCTGCCAAAAAAAAAAAAAAAA
>VXBQ01015982.1:704650-756942 GCA_013400175.1 Phainopepla nitens
TGTGGGGTTTTTCTTCCTTTTTCCTGGAGACCTTGTAAAGTTTTCGTTTCTGACTAAAACCACAATCTTTTTTCTTTTCTATTACTACTTTATGGTTCCAAATCTTAATTTTCTAACCATATGCTACTCTGATCAAATCAGCAGATATTTCTTCCTTTGAGCTCAGCCTGAAAATATCTCAGCAGGGTCAAAAGAGCTGATTTCCAGCAGTGCTAACTGAACTAAACATATAACAGAAACAGACAAAACTTTTATCAGTCAGATTCCTAGGTTTATTTTATTATCATTTCTTAGCTATCGCTAATCTCATCAGAAATACATCTGTGGCATCAGAATTTGAGATTCTCTTTGTTCTCAGCATCAGTGTGTCAAAATTCATCTTTGGGACATGATGCTGTTTATTATCTCAGCTATTTTAAGAACAAAATATCCAGCAGCGTTTCTGAACAGGTGACTGGTTGGAGTCAGGCTCAGCAGTCTCCTAGGGGGTGTTCTTTTTTACATCATTTCTGACCTTGCATACTAGGCCTGTCACATCTGTTTTTACCCATATCAATACACTAAAGTATGTATTTAACATTTCACCCTGCTTTCCCTCCACCCTGTGTTGTTGATAACAATCTGTATGTAACTACAGTAGCTGGTGGAAGAAATGCACTGAATTATTTAGATTTGTTTGCTTTGTCTGAGTGCTGGAGAGAATACTGATGTACGCAGCTTTCTTACTCCTAGTCCTGATTCATGAGTCATACCTCTTCTTGTGCATATTTTACAGCTGCTGACTATGACCTTAGGGATTTTTAAGTAACATTGTTTTCCCAAGAGTTACTCTTTTTTGGGCAAAACACAAATGAGTCTAAGAAACAGTAGCTTATATACGTACATGAAATGAAAAGGATCATAGGATCACAGAAGAGTTTGAGTTGGAAGACACCTTAAAGATCCCTAAAGTTCCAGCCCCCTGCCACGGGCAGGGACACCTTCCACTGGACCAGGTTGTCCCGTCGACCTGGCCTTGAACGCCTGTAGGGATGGAGCAGCCATAACTTCTCTGGGCAATTTATGATGGTATAAGAACTTCAAAAGTCTTCACTTTTGTCTTGAGATATTGATATGCAAGAAAAAAATTTGCCCAAATTCACCAAGGCTTGGCATTTTGTTTCTTTGCATTTTGATTACCTATGTACCAATAGTCCTACGCTACAAATTCTCAGCTGGACAATGCCGTATTTACTTCTATTTCTAAAAACACTCATTCTTGAGACTGTGAAAGATGTACAACTGACAATGTCATTATGTCTATGATTCTCTGGAAGATTGGATTCTCCGGCTGCAATAAGGGGTGTTGCAACCCTTCCATCATTTGTATTATAATCTGCCAGGTAGACTTCAGCCTAAGTGATATTGTTCTTTCAGGGCCCTTCTCATCTCTTTTAAGGGTCTACCTGCAGCTGTTTTCTTTAAAATATGCACGACAGATGGCAAGTGGAACCTAAAAAAAATAGCATATGTCATGATGTTTCAATATATGTCATGGTTCTGAAGTAAGTTTGGCATAAAAAAATAAATATTATTCTAATATATCCAGGATCTAGCCTGAAATACATTTGTATTATATGCTGGTTTCACGTTAGCCTATCCTGGTAACTTAGCTGCTACATCAGACATATTTGCACAGTAAAACAAGCTAGGCCTCCAGTGATTATGTGTCTCTCTTCTAACTTGCTGTTGGTGGGGGAGCTTTTTTTTTAATAATTATTATTATTATTTCAAGCTCTATTGAGACAAACATGATTGAAGCTGCTCTTATTTGGTCACTGAGAACCAAGCAGATGGTAAATAACTGCATTGAACCAATGATACTAACTTAAGGCATTCATTTGTCAGCAAAATCTTGGCAAAGGCTCTATTTTAGAACCAGAACATGTCCTTCAAAACTTGATGGACATCTGACATTTTTCATTGGCTGGGAGTTGAAGCATCCAGCTCTGACTGGGGAAAAAAAAACCTGTATGCCAACAGATAAATTCATATATCTTTCCTAAACTTCTAGCTATTCTAAGTTTAAAGAAAAAAACTCTCCTACTGGGTTGCTATCTTATTTAATTGGACATTGTGGTAGGAGAAGCTAAGAAGAGTTAAGCTGAAGAAAAACTTCTGAAAATCCTCAGGAAAAGGCACATTTTTCTTTGCACCTCTAGACACCCAGTAAAATAGAGTTCTGATCAATAATTAAGGATACAGAAATAGATTTGGCAGAACTAATAAAGAGCATTCATGTGAAAGGAGTTGCATAAGGTATTGTTTTCTTTCCAGAATCATTAATGAGCACAGGCTTTCCTCCTCATTCATGAGATGTACATCAATAATCAACCCACTCATGAAAAGAAAACTGCAAAGCCCAGTATACAGTTAAATACACAATATTTCCTCTATCTCAAAAGATTGCACTTTGCGAGGGAGAGAAACCATCAGCAAGCTCAGAAATGACAAATACAATTGAGTTTATTCACAGTGAGATGAACTGTTGGCAATGTTGGCAGTTTCAGATTATTGAACTGAAGAAAATGGACACGGTTCCTTTCAAAGCTAAGAAATGCTCTTTGACAGGTGATTAATATGACAATCAAACTAAGAACATTTTAAAAAAACTAACACAAAAACTGGGATTGGATAGGTCAAACCTTTAATGCTACTTCTGACCCTGCAGGTCAAGGGTCAGACATTGTAGTACACTGGGATTTAGGTGGGTGACAAAGATCTAAAGTGAGTAACAACAAAAAGTAGTGGGGAAAGGAAGGTTTGGTCAGTGTGAGATTAATTCCTTTGACAACTGTGTTTTCTATATCTTCAGCTCAACTATTTCTGCTGCAATTAACATTCTATAATATGAGGAATTCGCAGATCATAGGTGGTAGAAATAAATTTTGATAAAATGCATACTTGACCTTATAATCAGAAGCAATTAAGAGGGCAACTATTTTATTACACAGAGGCTTACATATATTTAATACACCAACTGTAAATAAACCCAATTAAGAAATTATAATATCTCTAGGGACTCAGAGAAAGCCAAAAATAAATTATAATATACGCTTATTTAAGGATAGAAATTGAAGTTTTTAAGGGCGATTTTAAATCTTGTTATCAGTCTTTAATGACTTGACTGCGATGTATTTAATGCTAAATAAAATCGATCCTTTTAATCTCATAAGAATGATGCTGGCTGACGTTATGGATATCATGACTTTTACCCTAAAAACTGCCATTATATATTATCCACCAGCACCTACACCTGATAACAAAACTGAGTTTTTTCTTTATTCATTTTTTTTTATTATCCACGTCTTCATCTCCTGCAAACACTCACCCTAACTCAACCTGATCCAACTGCTCAGCATCTGAGCTACCTGCATTCTATTACTTAGCATCTCAGTTCACCTCTGCTGGGGTCTGAGACTGAAACACTAATGGCAAAATGAAAGACTCACCCATGCCTCCATTTCTATAGTGCAAGAAAAATAACAAATAATAAATCTGAAGGCAACTACCCACACATAATATTATAGCACTATTGATACATTTGGGACCTCATGTGAAGGCAAAAAGCCTGATAACAATGTAATTTTTTTCCCATGAAGAATTTTAGGGTGTGAATGGAAGGAGCTCTACCAGCAGCTGGAGTGGAGCTATATATTTAGCCCCAAATATTTGTAATTTAGGTGCCAAGGGGAGCCTGAGACCTAGGGGCAGCTATGGGGCTGACAGGTGGTCTGAGCCCAGCTCCTGAGTGGCATTACATCACAGGTAAGCCTATATATACCTATATATATATATATATATGTATATATACACATTTCTCTCTTACACACCTTCACCCTGATTAGACACATCAAGGAACAGAATGAGGCATGAGGCTCTTGGGGTTGTTTGTGTGAGTGCTTAGTGTTGCCTGTGTGCCTGGTCATGGGTGTATCTACATGTGTATTGTATACATGTGTTTTGCATGTGTGCCTATAGGGAATACACACTCAGCTTGATTCTTGGAGCTGGCAACAGGGAGTTGTCACAGCCTCACATCTGCTGCACTTCCACATTTCAAAACTCTTTAAACTAAGCATCTGACTCATCCACAGCTACAAAATAGATTAAAAAAAAAAAAGTATATAGTACAATATCAAAACTGTATTGCATTATCTATTCACTAGAGGTTTTTTTCTTCCTCGTATGACATGGAATTTTATGATCTGGGTGGTTCAGTTAATTTTTAGTTAATTAGAAGCAGAGATATTTCTATATAAATTAATTACAGAAAACAGATGTTGATAATTTTTGGAATTCTGCAGCTCTGTATTAAAAAAGTTTCATTGTTCATAAGATTTGTGCTGAGTTTGCAAGGCCTCAGGACTGAAATTTCTTAGGTTCTTCAGACTGAACCTTTGCCAAACTTTTCCAGGTTTTCTCTACCTGGTTTATCTGTGACTATAATTTCACAGCAGGTGTCTCTTTATATGTAATTAGTAACACTTTTCTTTATCCTTGTATGGTATGACTACAGCTATATAAACAGAAATAACAATCTGTTATTCCCTATAAAATAAAATATTTCAAGACCACTTTAGATGGAATTTTGAGCAACCAGTTCTCTTGGAAGGAGTCCTTGCCCATGGCTGGGGGATTGGAGCTAGATGATCTTTAAGGTCCCTTCCAGTTGAAACCGTTCTATGATCCTATGATTCTGATTTACAGTTCTTAGGCAACGATATAGTGTAGCTAGATAAAAGCCTGATAAGACAGCAGAGCCCTTGAGAGGAGGAGACACAGAGAACAGCACAGAAGAACACAGGGAGGGGATGACCAGTGGGGCACAGGCTGGTATTAGAGGCTGCTCACCCCTGGAGAGTTAAAAAAATAAAGGTCTGGAGCTGGACAAAACTGGGTTTAGGGGTAACAGAGACAATGAAGTTATATCTGACATATGTACCATATCACAGAAAATCTGGATGTAATGTGGAGCTGCAGATGAAGATGTAGATATAAAAGCTTATTAGCTAAACCTGAACTTGGGCACCAGACAGTTACTAGGGCAAGGAAGGGAAAACCATAACTATGAACACTGGTGGACTATTTTCTGGATGCTATTTTCTGGAACACCTTCCCAAACAACAACTTGTGGAATGAAACTGCTAAACTTGGGACCGAGAGGAGCAGGGGAAGGGAATGCACAACACCAGGACAAGGGATAGAGAAACGCATATGTAACAGTTTTAACTGCATAATCTCTTTTTTCTCTATTTTTTTAGATTTCAATAAGTAACCATTCCTGGATTTCACTGTTGGGATTTCACTTACACAAGCAACAAATTCTCAGGTTTGTTTATATAATATGTATATATATTATACATATTTATGTATATGTGTATTTATATATATATATATATATAAAGTGAGCTTATTCCTTTCCTATAAACAAGATTTTGAGTGTAACATTTTCATGTGAAATTTATTAAAATTACTGAATTATATTGGATGGAATTAAACCTGTATTGTGCCCAAATCAATAATGCATGATTTGAAAATTAAAAAAAAGAGCTAAAGAATAAAAGAAAATTAATCTTTTAAAAGCCCCACAAGACAAATAATAGTAACTACAGAAGCACTTTAAGAGCAATAATTCCCAAGTGGAGCATCACTGATAAAAATCGTAATTAAGTTGTAGGGCAAGGGGAACCTGAATCCATCCCACTCCTGCAATTTTAATGCCAGAGTCAACAATATGTGCCCAGAGCCTGGGGAGGGATCCTAGCTCAGCACCTGAAAGAGAGAGAGCACCTGAAGAGCAGCACAGAGACATTCCAGCCACTCCAACCAGTAGCTTGGCTTCATCAGTGTTTCAGCTTAAATGCCTTTTGCTAACTCAGGCATAATGGGGAATAAACAGGAGGAAATTGAGACACGTGCATTTATGCAAGGCTAAGACTAGGGAAAATGTGGGATCTCCCCAGAAGGAAATAGGAGACCTGATTACCTGGAATTTGCAGAAGGCTGAGGTACTCAGTGACTTTTTTGACTTGGTTTTCTGGCAAGCACTTCAGCCACATCACTCAAAATAACTGTTGGTAGTAGAAGATTTAAGTACCATTGCTGTTTGAAATGTAGGTTCTAATCACATGCACACTCTTCATCTATTGTAACACAAAGTAAAAATGTCTAAATGAAACAAAGACAATGATAATTCTTTAGACTAATATATTTAAATTCATATTTCAGTTCATTAAGAGCATGCCAAAAGGAGTTACTCATGCTCAAATGAAGGTTGGTAACTTCACTGAATGTCCCTGCTTGATTGCTTGTCCTGCTTGACTGCTTGTCACCATCTGATCATGTCCTTATTAATTCTACCACTTAGCAGGTATCCATATAAGTGGCAGCAACTGGTTTGCTCATCTCAAAACAACTCACCTATTCAGTTTCAGTCAAAGATTTGTACATGCAAGTGCATGTGGGTGTGAGAACATGGTCTGAAGAAGGAAGAAATTTAGGGACTTGGCTGATTTGTCTGTGCAAACACAGGCACTTTTGCCAGTCAAAATGCTCCTGCTTCCAGCTGTCTCTTAAGCTACGTGTAACAGGTCTTCCCTAAATCCTATGTTTTGTCTGCCAATCCATGTGAATGCCTCAGATAAAATGGGATACCTCTTAGCACACCTAAAAATATCATTAAGTACCTTTGCTTAGGCACCTGAATTATTCCCACACGGTCTAAGTGAGAATGAATCACAACTGATACTGTCAGAGCAAAGCTTTTGGAAAGTTATTATTTTGGGAGCTGAATCTTTGGTTCTTAGCTAAAACTGTGCTTTAAGACATACCAGTAAAAACACCAAAATTATGTCAATACACCAAGAATATACCTTGGAATTCTAAAAGACCTATTTTCAGGATGTTTTCCTTTATGAGCTACTTCAGTATTTATTTCTGAATATCAGTACATTGCCTTGAGTCATAACTCCTATCTTTTTTTTTTTCTTGCAAATCTTTCAAACAAGCAACAGCTCTTTTCCCTTCTTTCTTTATTTCCAGTAGTACACCTAAATAAATTTTCCAATGTTGTTAACTGCCTCTTTGCTTTCAGAGGCCTATTAATAAAATTTTGCTATTGAACTTGCCCTTGTTCAAAAGTGGCTTCTGCCACAGGATTTTAGACAACAAAACCAAAGCAGAAAACTCACATCAGACATGGCCACCTACCAGTAGGAAAAAATCTGTGTGCCGTGAGCTTATTGAATGCTCTTTACCAGATAGTTTTTACTGTACTGGGTGATGTCAGTGTCAACAATTCATAGCTTGTATGCAGATGCTCAGGTGAACATAAATTGTTTTTTATAGCCCTCTACTGCAAGCTCAAAGGACTGAACCTGGATGTGGACTGTAACACTGAAATTTCTGAAATAGTTCCTATTCTTGATGTGGTGTGAGAGAAGGGTTAAACAGACATGAGATGCAAGTATTGTGTCCTTTTTTGTATTATTATTATTATTGTTGTTGTTGTTGTTGTAGTTGTTGTTATTTTATCATACCTACTCTAAAAATACTACAAAGTATCCAAGACAAATCAAGACTCAGCTTTATACCTATCTACTTATGCAAAATAAAACCTAAGTTTACATACCATTGCAGTCAGCAACAATGAATCTCAGAGTTTAAGGATGTGAAAGAAATGGAAAAAAATATGTGACATAGTTGGGAAATCAATACAGTTCCACTAGTTCTGCATAAAGGTGAAATAAACCTCATATCTGTTACATCAGCCATAACTGCATTGTTAGACTAAAAGAATTTTATTTTATTTTATTTTATTTTATTTTATTTTATTTTATTTTATTTTATTTTATTTCCTAGAATCATGGAATGATTTGGGTTGGAAGGGACCTTGAGGAACATCTAGCTCCAGCTCCTCTTGCCATGGGTGACAAACCATCCACTAGACCAGGTTACCCAAAGACCCATTCAGCCTACTCCTGAGACAGGGAGGCCACAGCTTCTCTGGGCAGCCTGTGCCAGTGACTCCACCCTCACAGCAAAGAATTTCTTCCAAATATCTAATCTAAATATCCCCCTTCAGTTTCATGTCATTCCTCCCTTGTCCTGTCACTACATATCCTTATGAACAGTCCCTCTCCAGCTCTCTTGTAGCCCTGTTCAGGTACTGGAATATTCCCTAAGATCTTCCAGGAGCCTTCTCTCCTCCAGACTGAACACCCACAACTGTCTCAGCCTGTTTTAATAAGAGAAGTGTTCCATCCCTGTGATCAACTTAATAGCCTCCTCTGGACTCCACATATTTAGGAAACAGTTGTTCAGGAAATCTTAGCTCAATCTCTATTTAATTCCAAAACAGAAAAGTGGTTGCTATTTTGATTATCTGTCCTAGAAATTCAAGTAAAACTTTTGATTGCCCTTTCAAGACAGCTTAAAGAGTGTGAGTGTGAGTGTGTTTGCTTCTTCCTAAACGTCATAGCACATCTGGATGGGCTGGATTCCTAGATGGCACTGGCAAATGTAATTTTTTTTTTTTAAATCAATGAACCTATTTTTATACATGCCAACTAGGAATTCAAAAATCACTCCTAAGAGTATAGTTTTGGGAACAGCAACATCAGCTGAAGCAGACAGAGTACGTATCTTAAATGCTCTTTGAGATTGAGAGCATATATTTGCTGATCATATCAAAAGAAATAATTATTATATTTTAACCTCATCACACAACTCCTTTAACCAGCAACAGGTAAGGGTCCATATTAGATATGAGTCTAACCAATGAAAGATGTTTTTCAAAAGCTCTCCATTGTGACTCAACATAATTCAAGAAAACTTCTTGTGTGACTTGTAAAGTCATTACTTCAATCTATGCAAAAAATTCAAGAGCATTGGGGGGTTTTAATGGTTTTTAGGCAAATTTTGCTTTGGGAGGTGGGGAGGAAATTGCTTGTCTTTAAAAGAAAGGAACAAAGTTAGATAAAAAAAGGGTGGGAAACACCTTACAGGGCAGGAAAGCTGGCTTTGGTACATGATGTCTCTTGCATCAAGCACAATCTAAGTGGTTTCAAATCAGTCACCATGACCAGGAGAGAGGGTCTCAAGTCAAGCAGGGAAAGCAGGAATTATAAGGTGAGAAAAGTGTCCCAAAAGCACTTGAAAATGATGTAAATTAATGCTGAAAGCTTCAGTAATAGCCCAGTCCAACATGTCCTTCCACTCAGTTTCTCCGAAGAGAGAGGAAGTTTTTGCATCACCAGGCTTTTTCAAATGTCACATTTAATAATAATGAAAAGGTGAAAAATTTACTGAAAATGCATAAATTGATCTCAGCTGTGTAGAGGAATATGGAATCATTATGAATTTCATGCTGCTAGGACCACATCAGTGTAAATTGTGCAAAATGCTGAAATTAACTGCAATTGTGTGGCCTGATCTTTAAAGCCTCTAAATGCTTCAGAAGAAATCGTGAATAGTTTTAATCAGCACTGACTCTGAAGTGTATATATAGAGAGAGAAAGGGGGAAAAGCAGCATCTTCCCCCTGGTCACAACGCAGTCCCAGGCAGAGATACCTGAATGGCTTCTGAACTATCTCAGCCAGAAGAACCAATAGGATATTTGTGTGATACCTCACCTGGTGAAATTAGAGCTTGTAGAAGTATTTAAGGACATGGGATCATTTAGTTTAGCTAAACTACCTCTGGTATCCCAGCTAGTAAAAGAGAAAAAAATTATACTTGGACTAATAATAGTTTTCAGTGCTTCAATTATCTCAGTCTTCAGAGTCCCAAGTGCAAATTCTCTATCAAACTGCACATTAAGTACTTTAAGCTGTGCCAATCCTTTTCCTGGTTCAAGTGTATTGCCTGTGTCTAGTTCCTAGAGCATATTATGTAATTATTAGAAAATTAAAAAATTAGAAAATTATTAGAAAATTAAAAGAAAAATTACATTTTTCCAAGTATTTTTCTAATAAAATAAAATTTGAGAAAAATATAAATTTCTGTGAAAAAAATCCACTCACATACTCAAAAACCCAAATACATTTTCTCAGCATAGCCTCAGTAAAAAAAACAGGTTTGGATGTGCCTGTTGTTTTCAGTCTGACAACACATAGGGCAATGTGAAAGCCTGTCTCTACAATCTAAATCTAATATCAAGGTATTACCTTTTATCATCAGTGAGCATCATTCATGAATGCTCTAAAAATAAGAATGAATTTTTCTAATTTTTTGATTAAACATCAGAAATTAGTATTGTTAAAAATCTTCATTTTCTTCATAAACAAAAATTTTAAGAAAATATACAATGGAAATTCATGTTATTAAAGTATTTCGTTTTCTTGCTTTCCTGTAACAACCTGGAGTTGAGCCTGCCAGAGGAGTTTCTCTGGGGAAATTACTGCTGAACCAAAACTGGCAAACTCAGCAAGGACCAAGAACTATTGAGGACAGTGGTGTGGGAGCAGATGAAACACAAAACTCATAGACAACAGTTATTGGTGGCTGATGAGGCCAGTAAGATCAGCAGCCAGTGAGGCTGGTACAAAACTGAGTTTTAACAAATCTCAAAATGTCAAAAATAAGGTTCTCCATTCATTAAGAATAGATTAACATGTTTACCAGTTAGACTTTTCCGAGCCTGGGTAAGAAACTAAGAGACAGTGAAATTGAAGCAGGGTGAAGTTACCCAATGAGAGAGTTTTTAAATAAAAATTAGTGGCAACCCCAAGTAACAGAACAAAATAATTAATGCTGTTGTCAGTGGAGCCCTGAAAAAAGGGGCTCAGGTTCCTCACACAGGTTTCTGCAGATTATGAAGTAAAGTATATTCATATCTGCTTATTTCAAAAAAGCTCCATATATTAATATGCTATTAATATAGTAAATTATCATTTCCATTTTGCAACAAGAGAGCAGAAACAATGAAGTTAAGGACCCAAATTCACACCAATAACCATGTACAGACTGCTGGTCTCTTAATGACATGACCAGTGCCTTAATCACTTTTCTTACCTCATTTCCATTTCCCCATATGTCACAATTTACTACCATAAATATCATTAAATACTTTTATTGAAAATCACTTGAAACATGACTATTATTATTAGCTATATTAATAATAATTAGTAATGGCCATTAGAACAGACATTTGTAGTGCTCATGATTCTTTTCATTAAAAAGAATCTGTCTATTAGAGAACAACTGCTGGAAGTTAATTGTCAGGTGGGCTGAATGATGCACATTTCTGCTGAGGTTATAATGGAACATAAAGTGAAGTTCCCAAAGATGCTAATTTGCTAAATCTTAACATGCTACACTTAAAATCTGTATTTCTAAGAGAAGTTTAAGACAGTAATAATAAGTGCCTAATAATTGAAAAGCATATAAATGTAGGGTTTGTTTGGGTTTTTTTTTGTTTCTGGACATTCTGCATAGGAATACATTGCCCTTTCAAACCAAACCAGTACTGTGTAGCAAATGAAGCTTGGGTATTAGATTAATTCTAAGAGGTGTCCTAAAAGATTTTTTCTCCTGAAACACCGGCACAGAGCACTGGACAGCAGCATAATTACTACTGAATGTAATTATGAATGTTTAGAATATAACTGTCCTATGGAACAGGATCTGTTTTTTAATACAATTTTCTCTGTCCAAACAAGTTCTAATTTTGCATTACAGCATGCACACTTCACCTTTAAACACCATCAATAAAACTTCCAGCTGAACTTTTCACACCTTCTATAAAGAAGCTAAATGTTACTCACTTTTCACATTCAATAAAAACTAATACTGTGTTCTAGTTCAATGCATATCTGTGTCAAAATGGAGGAAAGCCACTCTGCACTGTGTGTTAATCCTTCCCCTAAAGCTGATTTTTGAACTTTTGTGTTGCTAAATGTGTCACCTTGGTTTATTCATGTGCCACATGTGGTGTGTGACAAAGAAACCTGAAGTTCATCTGGAGGTCTTCAGTTGTTTGGGCCTTCAGATCTATTTGTCACAGATCTTCCATTTTTAAAAATTAACTAAAAACTACCAGAAATTGTTCAGTATCTTGCCTAATACCAGAATGGCAGTGAGTTTCGCAAAGTTTGATATTTATTCTGGCCAAAACTTCAATGGGTATAAAGTCAGATAGTAGTACTGTCTTCAGTAAAGCTATATTCCTCAGCTAAGAATAACTGGACTTCTATGATGTATCTCTGAATAATGATTCTGGTAAATATTTTCAGTGACTGAAGTCAAGTTATGAAGTTTGAAATTTCCTCCATTAATTCCACCAACTGATTCTCTTTAGATGAAACTCTCTATTAGCTTCCCAAGATCTTAGTAACTAATACCTTACACGTGAGCATTTTCTAAGGGGCATAATGCTCATGGATGTAAGAATATTGCTGAGGGGTATAGGGATTATTTTTTCTTCTTTATTGAAGCAGCCAACCATAGCAACATATGGCTGAAGGCAGAAAGACTTAAAAGATAAATCACAGAGTCACAGAGTCATAGAACGGTTTGTGCTGCAAAAGACCCTTAAAGACCATCTAGTTCAACCCCTCTGATGTGGTCTAGGACACCTTCTACCAGACTAAGTTGTTCAAAGCTCCATCCAACCTGGCCTTGAATACCTCCAAGGATGGGGCATCCACAGCTTCTCTGAAGAACCTGTGCCAGTGCCACACAACCCTTACCATAAAAAAGTAGTTTCTTCCCCATATCTACCTTATTTCATTTAAAAACTGTTGCCTTTTGTCCTGTCCTAACAACTTTTGATAAAAATTCTCTCCCCGTCTCTCTTACAAGCCCCCCTAGACATTGAAAGACATAAAAGGGACTCTGTGGAGCCCCACAGGGACAAGATAAACAAAGCTTTCAAATTTACTGGAGCCAGGATTCCTCTCATATGGACCATTAGACTGTACGCACCTACTTGTCTGATAGTTGCCCTAGATTCCCTTTATACCAGTGAAAAGAAACAGGTATCTTTAAACATACCTAGTTTTGATGTGCATTTTTGGCAGAGATAAATCTTACTCTAGAGGTGTCTATATTTCTCAGGGACTATAAGACAAATCATTATAACTAGCTCCTACCCTAGAAGCTCTTCTTGTTAATCCCTTAGTCATAAAAGGTAGGATTCAAAAAAGCTAGAAACTGTGGAAAAGTCCTTTTTATAACTGGAGCTGTAAGGATCCTTCTCTTGCTGTATAGTAGGAGGTCTTTTAGAGCTGCTTGCTCTAAGCTAGCAATAAATAATGCCTTCAACAATATTTTGTGCAGTTAAAATATTACTCAAAACTGTTGTTCATTAAAATCACATATAAGATCACCTAACTCATATTTCAGATTCTTAGAACTCTTAACAGTGTAGAGATATTCTAACTTATATTCTCCTAAAATACCATACCATACAATTTGGAAATTGTTCCAAATGTTTGATACATAAAATGCAATAAAATATGTGAAGACACTGTAAAAGTTTCTTAGAAGTATAAACCAGTAGTGAATGTCTCAGGTGTTTTCATTTCTTTTGATTTATCTTAGTGATCTCAAGTACTCTGAGATATCCTTAAAGCCTCGAAAGATAGTGTGTCCCAAGCACAAGTATGAAACAACATAAATCTTGTAAAATTGTGAATTTTAAATCTATGTGAATGAAATAATAGTTAGAAATAAAAAAAAATTAAAAAATTTTGAACACTCTGTTATCAAGGTAAACTAAGAAAAGATTTTCTAATACTCACTTTTACTTGGGATAGTTAATTTATATTTAACTATGTTGATTACAAGACTTCAGGTAGAGTTGTAAAGGATATTCTGCTCCAATGGGCTCATTTCCATCTCACTGAGACCATTCCTGGCATCTGACCCCCACCTTCCCCCAGGAAGCCCAACTGTAGCAGCATGAACCACTTGCTCATGAGCCAGTAGATAAAGCCCATGTGGAGAAAGGAAGTCAGAAAAGCTTTGTGCATTTGTACAGAATCTTGGTGAAACTTGCCAAGAGATCAATGAGAAGAATAAAAAGTCCCTTGTATATTCCCATGTCACTCAGAGAAGCGAGGGGTGCCACATCCTCAAAGCATTCAAAGCCAGGTTGAATGGGGCTCTGAGTAACTTGGATCTAATGGAAGTCATCTCTCCTCCTGGCAGGGTGCTTGAAACTAGATGATCTTTAAGGTACCTTCCAACATCTACTTTTCTATGATTCTATTATTTATGATACACACGTGGATGAAAGATTCAGTTTGCAAATATATTCTTTATATTTTTCTTATTTCCCTTCTTGATTTTCATTGGAAGCAAAAGCAAATAAACATCCTTCTTCTCTGTCAGTGTCTAGAAATGCCAACATTTCCTTTTGCAAAGGCTACCCCTGCCTTGGCATTTAGTCCGTGTGCCCAAACACAGATGACACATCCCTTAAGAAAAGTCTTTTAAGGCAGAAAGGTAGGATCAGAAAATATTGTATCTACAGTTCTTCAGCAGGAGGAAATACCTCTGGTAAAAAAAAAGAAATTTGAGAATATCAGGCTTGTGAGGAACACTCACTTCTTGGTTCCTACAGTTCTACAGAAAAGAAAAACCTGCCTCCTGCCTAACTCATACCATACTCTTCTTCGCATAAACCTTCAAAAATTGTTGGCTAGCAGGTAGCCTCAAATATATGGACAATATAAAAGAGCAAACATCAGAGTTCTTCCAAAAGCCCTAGATCTAGCAATTCTTTTCCAGTTTGATACACAAAGTGCTGAACAAATCTTGCTACTCAACATTAGTATTCAGATTAATGAATAGATGCACATACAATGGGAGACTTAATTTTTTTCTCATTTCTTTTTCTACTTTGGTTTTGTTTTCCTGTTTTTCTTTTCACACAAGGTTAAAGACTGATAACTTAATAAATAGCAACCATAATTACACTGTAACTGTGTTTTCATCAACATCTACATTAGACAGTAAAATGGCAGAAAAATCTTAAAGGAATCTTCATTCTTCAAGGAGGTTTCAGTCAGACTTTTGTGAATATCAGTAAAACTATCATGTATGACTAAAATTTATTTATATGGTTTTAGCAGCAATTGCATTAGAGAAATAAAGTTCTCTCACTGCAAATTATATAGTTTTATATAAATAAATAATAGCAGTTTCTCCCTAACCAAGTCAGTTTTTGCAACTGAAGTCATCAACTTAACCTGAGAAGTCTCAATATAAAATTTCATCCAGTCCTCTGAAAAGGGAAACATCAAGTTAAAATATGAATGGACAGATCTGGATGGGATTTCCAGTAAACCCATCTAGTCTTAATGGTGAGGTTTTGGAAAATCCTTGGATATTTTTCCTTCCTGGTAGCTCATAACATCATTCTTTTCCTTTCCTCCCTTCCTCACATTTATTTAAAATGCTGAGTTTTAAAATGCTGACTCTGTATGTCTCATTTCCCATCCTCTTTACCTCCTCTAGTTTAAATCAATATAAGCCTGGAATAGTGTTCTATAAAAAAATACATCATTCTTTATTCTTTTGTGGCATTAGGCAGAGTGGTTGCAATGGACTTGTGCCAAATTTTCAGGGTCAGCTCCTTGTGATACCACAAGGATATAGGCTCTGTGGTAATAGAACATTTCAGTGCCTGTATTTTTTCTGAGTACTTGTTTAACTTCTTCAGACACAGAAGGGAAAATGTTGCTGTAACTTCAGCTTTGTCCACAAAACACTGTACAAATTTAAGTAACAGATCAATGCTCCCTGATTCCACAAAAGTAATTATAAGCAACAGTTTCCAGAGAGAACCAAATAAAAAATAAAAGAAATTAAAAAAAAAATCTTCCAGTGCAGAAAAAGCTCTAATAGCACTAAAACTGATTAAAGGTTATTAAACAGTCAGATATGTGTGAAGTGTATCATAGAATCATAGAATCATTTATGTTGGAAAAGCTGTCTAATATCATTGAGCCCCACTGCTAAGCCAGCCACACAGTGTTCATCACTAAATCATGTCCCCAAGTGCCACATCCACATGCCTTCCAAACACTTTCAGGGGTGAATCCCTGATGGAGAGATTAATCCTGCTTAACCACAGATATCTGAAAGTTATGTGCCTCTGCCTAAGAGGGTCACCAGATGTTCTTTTTATCATCAGTAGGGAAAAGTAGGTTCTTCCAGTGTGTGATCTGACCAGCTTTTTCAGACAGAGTATAGGATGACTCTAGGATGACATCACAGGAATTTTGTCTTTCTCAACTGATTAAAAGACATATGGAGATGTTAGCATTTGGTGAACTTAAATGCGTAGAGATTCAGGAAAAGAGAAACTCTTCCATTGCTCTCCAAAATCACAATCTCAAAAGAATAGCTTTAGGACTTTAACACGGGCTTATTCTAATTCAGAAAAGAAATGCGATCAATTCAGCAGGAGTAATTGATACAACATCAACATATTTTATCACAAGTATTGCATACACTGACAGGAAGTACTTAGTGCACACACAAGTTTCCTTCAAGTACTGGCATCAAATGAACAGGCAAGACAATTTTTATCTTGTATAATTACAGTTTTCCTCATCTAGCGTTGATTAGATCATCTTGTAGATGCAGGATGCAGCCTTCATTCCCTTCTGTTGAGCCCCGCAAGTAAAAACAAAGTAGGAAGCCTATGGATTACAGGTGCAAGCATATTTTTGGTCACCTATTCTCATAGCAGTTACAAATGCATAGCTGAATATGAACAAAAGATTGCAAATGTTTTGCGTATTTTCCCACATATTTCTACCATAACTGGGTTAAGAGTTTCCTGACACCAGCAAACTTTTGGTCATGTTCTGGGAGCAAATGAGAAGCAAAGCAAAGCCAGGTGAACATATGGTTGTGAATATCATCTGGAGTTTCCTGGAAATCTTCACATATCTGGACTGTGTTCAGTTGGATGCAACATCACAGTTGGGAGTGTAATATTTAAGAAGAATTTGATTTCCTATTCTTAGCATTAAAACTTTGCTGACAAAGGAGTTATCAAAGAAATTTTGATAATGTTTAAGGACTTTCACTTTGACATTCTGTAGTTCCACTGAATGTGCTATAAAGTGTAAAGTAAAGAATCAGTAAAATTGGTTTCTCAGAAACGGAAGAATTACATTCTTTTTTACACAACCCCATTCCTAATCATTCCAGATATTTTGGAAAAATAGCTGTACTTCGGAAACAGCAAAGCAAAAGCTCAAAATGTCATTCAGCTTGCTTATTTCACGTTATTCAAAGTGGCTTAAAGAACAGCAATTTCTTTCCCAGCGGTGTTCACTACTGCACCTGCAGAAAGCAATGTGAACAGTAATGAAAATATTTCCCCAGCTCATCTTGAGTGATGGCATATAAAAAAACCCAAAGAAAAGAAAACCTCAAACAACCAAACAACAACAACAAGAAGGCACAAAACCAAAATAGACAATTTAGTAATTCATGTTCCTTATCTATATTTCAGTTAGGTTTAGGGTATTCCATTCTGTTTAGAGCATTATGCATTCGTGGCAGCAATTGCAATAACTTCAGCAGCGGTTGTCAATGATCATTACTTCCATAAAACACAATTATAACTTTCAGCCATCCTATACCAACTCTGACCACACATGTGGGACACATGTTTGGCTTAAATTCTAGATCTTCTTCCTTACTCATACCAGACTTGATTACTTTTCCATGTTGCCATACTAAAGCCAGGACATAGGATATAGGCAAAGGATTGCCAAATCCCATCCTGCAGCCTGAAATAGATCTTTCCTTGTATGTTCTCTCCATCTGTGGAAAGTGGATCTCCATCCACTCTCTACATATGGAAAGGACTGTATCAAATTGAGATATAACTGGGACATATATCGCACACATCATTAACTGCATTAGATTTTTAATGAACCTGATAAACTGAGATATCTGCAGATAAAAATCTCATAGTAGATGCCGAGAATGAAGAAATTTAAGCAAACAGCATTTGAAAAAAATAAATAATAACTGAAATAGTAAGTGACATCACCACCCTTGGGAGGAGGGTTTTAATCAGATGATTTTTAAGGCCTCTTCCAACCCAAGCCTTTTATGATTCCATGATCCTATAAAATAGAAAGGTAAATTATGAAATTTCATATAACCTTTTATTATGACTGTGTTACCAGCTGCATCAATAAACAGAAAATCCCTCTGCTGAAGTTAACACATAATATATTCTGATTTGCAATTATCTCTCATAAAAACTGTCAGCTGGTCCCCAGAAGATACTCTCTGAAGTAGTGTATTTATTAAGGATAAAGACATGCAGCATAGGTTTTTGTCTCCTTTTACTGAGGTTTTCTTTTAAACTTATTTCCCTACAGTATTACAAATCTTGCATTTAAAGACATTATAGGATCACAGGCCAAGTTGTTACTGGTGGAATTTTACATACAATCTTCTTCATCTCTTAAAGTAAACAGATAAGTTTAAATATTTATTTTTCAATTAGTAAAGATTATTAAAAAGAACAAAAATATTTAAAGATAATATCTAAAGATTTTACTTATACTTAGCTGAGTTGTAAAAATGGATTTCAAGCTCTTATAAGTTATGCTTATCAATTATTAAAGCTCTAGAGCAAAATCATTGTGAAGGCTCAAGTGTTTAGTTTGGTCGTATCAGGATGTTGCAACTGAATATAAATTTATTTATAAAAAAAAATTTAAAAAAATTTATTACATCAAGGTTTTATCTTGATGATACTTCCCATTAAAAAGACAAAAGCTTAAAAAAATCTCTATGTAACAGCTGTCAAAGTTTTAGCGATCAGTGTGAAATTTTAATAGGAATATGCATTATGTTATGAAACAAATTTTTTATCATTCTGGCTGAATCAGAAATCCTTTATAACAACCTACCTTTAATAAATTTGATACTAAACATACCTCCTATGGGCAAAATTTCTAAAAGATCCTGGGCAGAATTTATTGGACTCTGGCAAATCTGAAGTGCCAGCCCTTCACTCCAGGAGTATTGCAATAAATCCAAATAGCTCAAATAAAATAAAAAATATATAGTGACTACCCACCCTAATTGTCTCTGAATTTGATCCCTTATCTAAACACAGCCATTCTTAGACTCTCAGAAGGGAAAGGGACCCAATACTGTGGAACCCACAAGAGGTGCCATGTACTGCAGCACCTATACTGAGACCCTGTTTCGTAAACAACACTGGAATATTTTCAAAGCATTCATCTTTCAACATTTCATCCAAAATGTGAAAAATGGCATTTGTGAGCAACAGCATTACCAGTATTCTCACCTAGCCTCTTTGGCTGCAATCTGCCTGGAGCATCCAGATGATATCTGGTACTTCAGCAAATGGCAGGGATAAAAATGGGAGAGGAAATAACAAGTGGAGCACAGCTGAAGGTCAGCCTGTATACACTTTTCCTTGGCATTGGCTGCTGGAGGAGACAGTTCAGATGTTTCCATGAACAAACACAGGAAAAACAGATGGCACAGACCTCAGGGCAGAGACCTTGCCTCATATTATAACATATAATTGCACAAACTCACATGAAATGCGTACAACAAGTAAACATTTCTCAAGACCTCTGCCATTTCTGATGATTATCTCTGACCTTAAAGACTACTGAGTTTTCACTGCTAAAAATGTTCAAAGCCTCCTTGAACGGATGTGACCCTCCCTTTTATTAGATTATTTCATACCAGTATTATTCAGTTCAATACTGTGCTTCTACAGATTTCAATTATTTTTTCTGAGACTCCTTCTGTGCTCAAGAGATTATAGGAAAGGACTACAAGCATGCAATTATAATGCTGGATGAATGAGACCTGTTTAGTTATTTTGGTCCAAATGACTCTTCCTTGGCATCATTCCAGGGAATGAACTGCCTCTTAATGTTTGTTAAATGCCACTGACAGAGGACCCTATCTGTAGCTTTATATAACAGTGTCAAAATGGTTTAATATTTCAAAACTATCTGGAAGTCATACTGTGGCTGACTTTCTCAAATAGATTTTTGACAAAGTAATTCAAAGTTACGTGCTAAAACTATATTATGCTACTTGCTCTAGAGTCTGCCATTGTTGACTGGTTCCGCCACATGCTAGCAGATGATGACACCTACCAGACCTCATTGACTACACAATTTTCTGCACAACAAAAGATTTAAAAAAGAAACAAAATTGCAGATGAACAAGTATCAAAAGAGATAGGGTGGTTGGAAGGCATTATTTAAACGAGGATAACAGGAACAGCAAAGATTTAGATGTCAGATAGAATTCTATCAGAGATGATCTGGATTAATAAAAGATATCTATGACAGGCTGAAACTCAGTATGAGAGGCCAGAATTGTACTAATTTGTCCATTTGGCCAAATAAGAGTGCATTTGCTGCAGTCTATTAATGTTAACTACTGAAATGGGAACCCTGATACACATCTCTGCTTTTCAAAATGCAGATAGTTCATCTTATATATCTTTCCCTCAGAGTTATCAGAAACATTTCTTTGGCATCAGATTCTTCCTATTTATTACTATAATTATGTTTGCAAACAGTGAATCAATAGGAAATCTTTGTTCTTTTTGAAGCATTTAATCAAGCCAAGATATGAGACATTCACCACAAATGAGTTTGGTGCTACTACAATAAATTTTATCTTGCTTCACAGGCTGTAATCTTGTTCATTATTTCACATTCATAGACACAATGTGAACGATTTTTTAATTAATTTTGGTGGTAAAGACCCCAACAGACAATGAGCCTATGAACACTTGGATAGATTGAAGAGACTTGGATGGGAAGAAAAACAATTTATGAAGGTGAAGTCACATGTCCAACAGATGAAAACATACAATTAACTCTACATCAAATGATGTGGAAGTGAACTAGACAGCTGTTTTAAAGTATTTTTTCCTTCATTTTGTTGTCAGATCAGATTTTTTTTCCATCCCACTTACAAATAGAGAAATTTGGGAATATGTGTATTCACTCTTCAAAGTAGCTCAAAAGTATCTTGGGATATATGAATTTACAAAAAGACTTTGCAAACAGTGAATTTTTGCCTTGATCTAAGACTGAAACCCTCACAAAATTATTAGATACAAAATAATAAAGTGATATCACACTCGCTGCAGATATATAGGCCTATAATCCTTTACAAGGGTAGCTTGTAAACTAGAATAGCTTAAACTGTTTTAACAGATCTGTCTCTTTATACAGAAGACAATGTTATGTGGCATCATAAAAGTTTCATTATAGAAAATTTGAAATGGCCCCATGAATTACGCTGGCCAGACCAAAATTCTTCCAGTAAAATTTTTATAATGCCATCCTGCAATTTGCTTAAGCTTCACATTTTATATAAAATCTGGTTTATAATATTTTTATTGAGTCTTTATAAAAGGTACTGGAAAAATAATTTGTATTTGTGTGCCTATAAAATCCAGCCTACCTTGATATCCTGTATCTAACTAAACTCTCCATGAGAAAACAAAACAAAACAAAACAAAACAAAAAGCTTTTTCTTTTTTAAATCCTGTAGAAAACATTTAAAACCATTTACACCATATTTTAGTCTATCTTTCTGGTGTAAATACAGAAATCAAGAGAAAGATGCTGGTGAGGAATTGGAAACAGAAAAGGATCAGTCCTTTCCAATCTAAGTCAAAATGTCACTACTGTTTCAAGGTTCAATATTTCATCATCTGCCAGGTTTCTAAATAAATGCTGCATAGCACTTGTTGTGGCTGAGAAGCTGAAATTCCCAGTTCAGAAAGCGTATTTCTAACCCTGACAATTCTCAAGAGATTGAACCTTAAAATTAACAGTAGAACAGGGCTGAATACTGCATTACTACAACTTTTAGCAATATAATTGCCAAGCTCTACTTTCAGTAGGCCCACAAGAGAGAAAAGAAAAAGGAAGCAAGGGAAAGAAGTGGGTAAAAAAGACTAAGAAAGAAACCCACAACCAGCACCATCCCCATATTGAAAGGTCAGGAGATTTGTTTTAAAAAATCTGAATTATTTCTTTGCACATACAAGTATGATACATTTCCATAGGGGAGGTAAAATTAGAAAAAGGGGCAGGAATTGAGTAGGTTTCTAGGAGTAGCATTATTTACGTTGTTTTTTTTTTACTGTTGAGGCATTAAACTATGTAAAGCAATACATTATGAAGGGAGAACAAGTCTCATGGAGGGCGAACAAGCAGCTGAGGGAGCTGGGTTTGTTTACCCTGGAGAAAAGCAGGCTGAATGGAGACCTTATCTCCTTTTATACAGACCTGAAATGAGGTTGTAGCCAGGCGGGGATTGGTCTCTTCTCCCAGGTAACAAGTGTCAAGACAAGAGGGAACAGCCTCAAATTGCACCAGGAGAGGTTTAGATTGCGTATCAGGAAAAATGTCTTCATGGAAAGGGTCAAATGCTGTAAGCCCAAGGAAGTGGTTAAGTCACCATCCCTGAAGTATTTAAAGAGGTGTTGATGTGGCAGCTGGGGACATGGCTTAGTGGTGAGCTTGGCAGAGCTGGGTTAAGGGTTGGTGATGATCTAAAAGGTCTTTTCCAATATGATTCTATGACTCAATATTTATATATTATAATACAAGACTGAGTTGAGAAAAAGAAGGTGGAAAATATTTACAATTTTTAAATGGTTTCTTTAAAATTTTTTTTTCTAGCTACAATTTTATGCTTAGTTAGAGATTTTTATTGAACTGATTTTTAGGGTGGGATCCCTTCTACAATCATTTATTTCATTGCTGGGTTTGTTTCTGTTTTGGGGGTTTTTGTTTTTACTTTGTTTTTCTATGGTCATGGGAGGAAAAATGTGGTTTGTGGGGGTCCAGAAATTCTCTTGGTCTGAAGGCAGAGCCGCTGCATTCTGATTAGAATGACTGAAATCACTTTGGAACAAAACAAATCTTTCCCTTGAACGCAACATTAGGCGTGTGTATTTCCATACATGCATATGGAAAAGATTTGTAAGTGTAATCTCTGCCACCTACACTGAAGTTTCTGTGTCCACGCTGACCAGGCAGTTAGTCAGCAGTCACAAGAGATCCATTCTTTTGACAAAACCAGAAAAGAAACAGCTGTTCAACAGTGCTGAAAATTCAGGGGACTATATGCTTTGTTTAGAGTGCACCATAGCTGTGATATTACCAGTACCAGAAGACACTGTATTTGCAAATTCAGATGACTGCTGCAAATGCCACACTATGGAAGGACTCCAAGTCCCAGTTGGTTCCGTGCTTATGAATTCAGCACCACAAACAACTTAGCAAAATAAAAACAAATTAAAAAAGGGAAAATGTGATCACAAACCCAAGCTAAAACAGTTTATTGCTGATCAGAAGTGCACTAATTCAAATGAAAATGCGTTATATTACAGCCACTAAACAAAGACTATCAACATCCTGGAGGTTTTTCTGCATTAGAAAATTAAACTGAAGAAAGCATGTATGAGTGAAGAATGCATGTGGTTTGTAGCTAGCTCTTAAATTAATAAATCAACTGTCACATAATTGTGACTTCTACCTGAACGACAACTCCAATTAATTTTGTATTGGTTCCCAGTGCAGAGGTGAGGTCAAGGTATCTTTTGGCTGCATTCCAAATTTAAACATCAGACAATCTCATCTGGCTGGTTAAAAGTAATCAATACTAGCAATTTATCATAATTTGCTTTGCAGTACACACTTGTGCTGTTTAATCAAGTGTCTTGCCCGATTTGTCTGCTCACAGTTGCATGAAAAGCATTCACTGAGCATGCCCGATAGATTTTTCTTTTCCACACAGCATCACTGCAGTGCCTATTGCCCACTGATTCATGCTTCAAGTGAGTTGCAAGATGACTTATGCAGATTGGCAAGGAGTAGAAATGAAACACTGCTGCTCTAAAGATCTCATGATAAATGAATCATTCTTGGCAGCAGGTTCTCTGATGAAATAAAAACCACAACACAGCAACAATCAACAACAACAACAAAAAGCCAACAAGAAAATAAACAAGCAAACAAAACCCCAACCCCTCCAAACCACAGGAGTTTGATTAACAACTTCTGTATCTTAAATATAAATCAATCTTCAATGAGATTTAATGATAGAGTAGCCTATTTATCTTAAGTCAAATTTATGACCTGTAACCTTTTACAGTCAAAGGGTAAATGCATCATTTCTTGTTAGGGCATATTCAGCTAATTATATATAAATGATATATAATAATAAAATGGCCAAAGGGCACAACATCCAATACAAGAATATTTGTGTGCCAGTTCAGAGTCAGAGAGTGAGGTAAGCATGACCTCTTTCATCTCATTTCTCCTGAAGTTGCCTGAAAGTAGGTCTATATCAAGGACACCTTGGAAACAGTGGGATGCTGTCCAGTTTCAAGTCTTGCTGGAGAATGATAATTCTTTTGTAAGTCTTTCAGATCTGGGCTTCTTTGGCATGGAAACTGAGTCATGGGGAAAAGGAGAAGAGTGGATAATCTGGTATTGCCCTGATATGAAGTGTGGATATAGGAAGGATGCACTGCTAGATCTAGGAACATGTAAGATGAGCCTCTGTTAAAGACATGACAAGCAAGGAAGGCTTCTTAGGTGAAGCAGCTCTCTTCTAAGTAACTGAACAGCCAACAGCTTCCAGGAGAATAGTTGTTATCCTTTAGCATGAAAAGCAAGCTTGTCTGACCTTTTGTTGTTAGTCTGTTAAATATGATTTGTTTGAAGTACTTTTCCATTCAAGTATCAGTAAGCTTGTGTCCTAACAAGTAGGAGTAGCCTACAATCACTCTGCCCAAACCTGAATAACACAGGTTTTGTAGGTGCGAAGAAGTTATTGTTTACGGTGCTCATGATGTGTCTTGGCTCAAAGTTTGCCCTTGCACTAAGAGCTGTGCTATACATCCAGGAATTGAAAGCAGCTGCAGTGGTGGAGGATGGAATATACAAAACCATCTAGTCGTGTGAATTGGTTTCTCTAATACAGGAGTGCCAGCACTGTTAGTCATGTAACTACAAAATACCCCCAAAAATGGGATTGTTCTTCCATGTGCAGGGATCTCTGCTGTAACTGTAACTGAAATTGCACGTGCAGTTCTCAAGCACACTGTGGAAGTGGGCCAAGAGAATCAGGGAGCAAAAATATTAGCAGGAACCCATCAAAATCCAGTTTTTCAGTATTTTCATCTAAAGTCTTACATTTTTCTTATTTGCCACTCCACCTTTCTGGTGGGTTGATTTTTTTTAATTCTCTTGTAGATTTCAGGGGAAGAGAAAGTTTCATTTTCTTTTTATGGGTTTCATATTTTTGGAAAAACAGGAGTGAAAAAGAGGTAAAACTTCAATAGATACCACTCAAGTTTATGTATTCCTTCTGTGAAGGCATTTTTTCAAGTTTCCCAGTGCTCCCTTGCTTTAGAGAAGGATGATTGTCTGTGGCACTGTGCCATCAATGTTTTCAATCTGAAAACCATCCAAGGTCGATACAGTTCTATTCTGGAAAAAATATATGCTATATTTTAGCCTCTAAAGCTAATTTACACAAACTACTAATACTATAAACTAGGGCAGATAGTATGGAAAGAGGGAGAGTATCTAAGGAGATACAACTTCATTAAAGAAATGTAATATGGTATATCATCATGATGAAATTTTGCTGTCAATATGTTTGTTTTTTACCTGCCCTAAATGCTACACTGAAGTTAAAACAAAACATCGGCTATACCCCTGGTTGGGAACTGGAAAATCATCAGCAGGACATCACACTTAAATCTTCTTTCCATTCCTTTGTTTGTCACTTAGATCTGAAACTACTGTAAATCATTCAACTTCTTTTGTCCACAACTAAAGATTGATTTTAATCAAAAATTTTCCAAAAGTATTATTCTAGGTTTTCATACCTGTGGCAAGCTTTATCAACTGTATTTCTGATTCCAATATTTTGGAGTAATTCATGGTTTAAGTGCCTGAACAGACCTTGTAGCAACCCATTGTTTTCCATCATGACTGTGATGTCTGAAGTCCAAGAGTAATGTGAGGGTATTAAGCCTCACATTATGTGAGGGTATTAATCCCCCCAATAAAGCACATATTTTATATTTGCACTGGAACTTAAATAATTCTGAGGTTGAACAGTGAAAAGAAAGCTCAGAATTTCTCAGGAACCAATGAAAAATATGTAGGACAGAGTGATATAAGGATGAATTTAGAGATTAGGCTTTTATTTCATTATTAGGGTAGCTGAGAAAAACTGAGCTCTGTGAAAGCAGGTAGCACCCACGATTTAGAGAAAGACACTTGTATAAGGCAATATTAGAGATTGCTTGTGGGATTGTGGTCACAGCGACTGAAGACTTCACAGCAATAAGGAAATCAAGGCAGGGAACTGCAGGCAAGGAGTTTATTATTTTTGTTCAGATCTATGTATCTTTTCTTATATAGCTTTAAAGGAAAGAAGGTTTTTTTTCAGAAAACTTTGCAAAATCTTTTTGTCCTTTCCATTTCAGTCATTCAGAGCTGAAGTGTAAAATCAAAGCTTCCAGAAAATTGGATATTCAATAAAACTGAATCTGACTCTGTGGTCATTTCATGAGAAATTTGTGGGCTGGGGGTCAACATCCCAGTTCATGCAGAGATAGCATCCCAAGTGTCTACCCAAAACAGGCTGCAGATCAGCTAGAGATGGTTCCTGGAACTTGCTGAGATCTAGAGAATATAAAAGCTACACAGTGGACTGAGGTCCAAACACAGCAGTGAGGTCAGCCTCCGTCCAGGAGTGGCTAGTCTATGATAGACCTTCTAGGGCAAAATTCTTCATAATTTAGTGGTTTTTCTACCCTATCAACTAAAACATGCAGAGGAGACTGACTTCTGTTGTACATCTTGAATGACAGCCAATCCTCTCATTTCTGCTAGTGATGCTAACTCCCAGCAACACACAGCCAAGCAGTTTGTACCAATAAACATGCACTGATGGGCAAAGGTTTCCAGGCTGTACTAGCAAAGGAGTAGCTTCTGCAAACAGCCTTTTTCAGTCCTTTCCATTCTTTGTCTCTTAGCTTAGACCAGAAATAGCAAATAGTTTCACCATGTAAATAAAAAAAGGCAGCATATATCATTTTAGTTTGAAACCCACACCTACAGTTGAAAATGAAGATACAATCGGGAGTTGAGAACTTTATAAATCTGCACAAAAATGAACATGTAAAGCCATTTTCCTTTGTAGTTGATTTTTTCTTTAAAAAAAACAGAGGGCCTCTGTGAAGCCAAGTGAGAGTTTTTCCATTTCAGTGGGCTTTAGATTATATCCATAATACACAGAGGGAGCATATGCCCTTTATAAGAGAGGGATAAAAGCAGCATCCACAGAGCAAGATGACAGAGTATGACTGCAGGAATCTTTGTTCAAGAAAATTCATGATGCACACTTTTCACTACTGTTTCATCATTCTTATAATCAGAACTGCAGATGATATAGAAAAGATGTTTTCCCTGAGGACATAACAACACTAAGTATAAAATCAGAAGACAATAGCTTGACAGTAAAATTTAAAAGGGCCTATACTACACCCAAGAAGAGATATATGTTCATTAATTTCTCCTTGTAGTTATGTTTCTTACTCTAGGTTTGAACACTGTATTAAAAGATTCAGAAACTGACACTGTGTGTGGTTACTACCAATTAGGAGAACATGAAATATACTGGACTTCAGTAACAAAACTCACCAAAGATTTTTACTCATCTGTGTTTATATCTGAGCCAATAACCTGATGAACATTGATTGTATTATTATTTCTAGATATTTCTCTTGATATCTCTTGAAGCCCTGAGAAATAAATTACTCCATACAGGTTTCTGAGAACTTCAGTGCTCTGGAAGTGAAAATCATATTGAAGAAATGTATAATGGAAAATACAGGAAGATATTTGGAACAAAATACAAAAGATTAGTAGTGACTTGGGTAGACAAAAGGAACATTACTTCAGAAGCCACATTACCAGTAGATTGAAAAGCTCTGCCTACTGCAATACAGATTCAAGTAGAGTAAAATAATTTTTCACTTTTGTTCTGATTATTCCTCAAGTTCATCCACTGAATATTTTCCCCCATTCACAATCACCCTATGAACTGTGCCCTTGAGCCAATTCTCCATGTAACTTCTCTTTGAAGTCTGGCTCTTCTTGCTTTGAACTCTTAGGCTAGTGTATAACCTAATATGTGCTTCTATCTCCTCACATACACAGCTGTTTGCAGGCAAGAACCTCAGATTTTCAGGCTTTTTGCCATTTTTATTTTCTCTTTTAGTTTCACTGCAAAATAAACACTGTCATAACAAAAATACAACACTTTGCATGGACTGCTTTCCTGAATGCTCTCAGTTAGACATCAGCCCCACACCTGAAAGTAGCTCTCAGTGACTCTTTGGCAGCAGCTAAAATCTGCCAAAAGCCAAACTGATGTAATAAGTGAGAGCTTCAGGGAGATGTGGTAGGGTCTGCATTAGCAACTGGGACTCATGTAAAGCAGTGGGTTTGAACTATTTCAGGATCAGCACTGAGCTGTGAAATTCCCAGATATTTACCAAAAAAGGAGAATGCAAAAGTGAAAGAAAATAAAACCCCAAGCCATCCTAAACTAATACTAAGGAGTATTCTTAAAGAGTAGAAATGGAAACAACTACACTATTTCAGATTTCTTCCTTGCGTACTAGGATATTACCTGGAAGTTCTCTTAAAACTCAGTAAGATGAATGTCTTGGAAATGAGTAGTGAAAAAAAAAATAAATAAAAATGCTCCTTATAGAATCATGAGATCATAGAATTGCTAGGGCTGAAAAAGACATTTAGGATCACCATTCCAATCGCCAACATATAACTACCACCATGCTCACCATTAAACAATGTCCCTGGGTGCCATATCCACACATTTTTTTAACATTTCAAGGGATGGTGACTGCATCACTGCCCTGGGCAGTCTGTTCTAATGCTTTAAAACAAAAAGCTTTTCCTAATAATATCAAATCCAAACATCCCCTGGCACAGTTTGAGGCCACTTCCTGTTGTCCTGTCTCTTGCTGTCTGGGAGAACAGAACAACCTCCACCTCATTACAGTCTCCTTTCAGGCACCTGTAGAGAGTGACAAGGGCCCCCTGAGCCTCCTTTTCTCCAGGCTGAACAGCCCCAGCTCCCTCAGCCACTCCTCATCAGACTTGTGCTCCAGACCCTTACCCACCTCTGTTGCCCTTCTCTGGACAGGCTCCAGCCCCTCAGTGCCTTTCTTGTAGTGAGGGGCCCAGAACAGAACACAGAATTCAAAGTGCCAAGTACATGGAGGTGATCATTGCCCTGGTCCTACTGGCCACAGTATTGCTGATACACACCAGAATGCCATTGGCCTTCTTGGATTCCTGGGCACATGCTGGCTTAAGTTCTTCTACTGTTGAAGAGCATCTCCAGGTCCTTTTCTGCTGGGCAGCTTTCCAGCCACTCTGCCCCCAGCCTTCAGCATTGCCTGGGGTTGTTTTGACCCAAGAGCAGGAGCTGGCACTTCACCTTGTGAATCCTCATACAATTGGCTTTTGTCCATCATTCCTTGTCTAACTCTTAGTGCAGTGTAGCTCATAATGATCAATTCTCTGAATTCAGCATGAAAAAAATGATAAGAATAGCTACAGGAGATGGACAAACAAATCAAGTATTTGCTACTGTGCAATGTTTTTCGTAAGGAAATGTGACTTGTGCAATTGCACTGTCTGTCCAGTGTCACTCTCATCTCTAGAATTAATCAGTTTGTTCAGTTTCAACAAACTCGTCTACTGCGAGGTGTCCGTGCCTATGGCAGGGGCTTTGGAATTAGATGATCTTTAAGGTTCCTTCCAACCCAAACCATTCAATGAATCTCTGAAAGTGCAGAGTTCATACATTTTTAGTCTGGGATGAAAGTTCAGCTGAGAAGAAAGATACAAGATCATCTACATTTATTTTTATTCCTCTCCAAATGATGAAAGAGTTGAAAAAGGAGCTCGATGCTTAGATTTTTTTTTTTTGTCTCCTATTAAATCAGTCAATACTGTTATATAAGCTGACCTATCAACATATACATTTCTCACAGCCTTTTATAGCATTTGTTCTGCCACTGCACAAGGGGCATTGCTGAGGCTCAGAGGTATTCAGTGACTGGTAACATAAATGAGAAAAAAGGTGCTGAGAAAGCTGGAGATATTGTAGTCATGATAAGAAAATCGACTAAGCTGTGACATAATTCTACCTGAAATCATCTTTAGTTAGTTCTGCTACGTGCGTACTTTTTGAAATTCTCAGTAATGTTGGCATGAGATTTTTGCATCAATCCTTACATTAAAAAAATATAGGAAAAATCCAAAGAAACATAGAAAGAAAACCCTGTAATTAAGATGAAAGAGGGGAAATCAAGGGACTCAAATTCTTATTTAGATTCAATCTCTGTCTGCTTTGGGAAAATTATGTACCGTCTTTTGAAGACACTGAACAACTTTGATAAGGAAACACCACTGTATTAGTATCCCACATCATTTTCCACTGTGTAATTCAGGAAATTGCTGGGCATACAGGCAAATGCTGTAACATTGTATTTTTGAAGCACAGGTTGCATATAGTGGCATTTACTGTGGGCTTTTTCAGAACAGAGCTGCAAGTTCTTCATCTGTTGATATTTTTGAAGAAGTTTTGTGTTGTGGAGGCTGCTCTGCAGGAAACATGATTTATCCTGTGGTTGCATGAATTCTGTTCTGCTGGATACACACTGGGATGGGAGGGGACCTATAGTGCCAGCTGCAGCACAGACACATTTATGCCCACAATGATGCTGCTGTCCTAATGATTTGTAAATGAAATTTAGGAAATACATGAGAGAAATTTTTAGTCAATGTGAAGAAATCTGCTAGAAAATGCTAATCTTGATAGGCTTCTGAGGAAATCTGAAAATATATTGCTCTTAGGGAATCTGAAAATATATTTGTGAGACATAGTATCTTGGATGTTTAAGGCTACAAGCACAAATACTGTCCAAATAAACTAATTTGCCATGACAAGGTAAAAGATAATAACTTGTTTACAGAAATTTGGAAGTTTACATTGAATGAATTTCTGGATGAATAAGAAATAAATCAGACAGGAATTATTATGGTATGATGGATGCCTCCTGTAGGGCATAAGCACTATCATCTGGAAAAATGCTGTCTTCAGGGTTTATGAGAACTTGGGCAAAAACATCTACAGACAGGTTTTATGCCACAATCAGCATGCCTAGCAGCCAGGCACATATAAAGCTTTATAACTGGAAGGCTTCTCAGTTTGTCCCCAGACACTGGCATGGTAGCAAATTCCTGGATAAATGTATCTGGGAGTGGCACAATTTTTTATTAATTTTCATAACTTTTCCTGAGGTGTTAAGTAGCTGTTGCAGATAACTTCCAGTTTGATTTTCTGTCAATTTGATATCACTGAAATTTTATGCCATGTGTTGTGACTCTGATTGTCAGAAAGACTAAGGTCTGATAGCTGATCACTGTGTATATTGGGGGGGAAAAAAACCCCACCACCATCAAAACAAAACTAACCAACCAACCAAAACCACAAAAAAACAAAAAAAAACCCCCCCAAAAAATCCCAGAGGCGGTCAGACAAGCCATTATCTATAAATTCTTTAACTATCTGACCAGTAAGACTCTATCACTAAATCTGAATTTTTTGGGTTTGTTTACAAGATGCTGCAGGAATTTCTGATTTTTAAACAAAATAAATAAAAAAATACACAAAAGTTTCTTTTATGAGACCTGACTCAAGGAGAGACAAGCAAGAGGAAGTATTGTTCTTTCTGAATTTTCAGACTGATTCTCCTGCTACGGATTGTCAGCCCTGTAACAGTCTTATGGTATGACAGCCTTGGCATTTCTGCAGTAAATTTCTGGTTCTTATTACACATAATCATAGAATTATAGGATTGTTTAGGTTGGAAAAGACTTCTAAGATCATCGAGTCCAGCTGCTAACACGACAGTACCAAAATCTTCTCTAAACCATGTCCCCAAGTGCCACATCTCATGTCTTTTAAACCCTGCCAGGGATGATGAGTCCATCAGTTCCCTGGGCAGCCTATCTCAGTGCTTGATAACACTTTCCATGAAGACCTGCAACCTAGGGCTATTTTCCTGTCCTAGGAATAGAGAGGCAAGGGATCTTGAATAATTACATGGATATAGTTGAAGATATAGGAAATATCCACAAAATCGAAGTTTCAAGGATCTAAGTTAGATATTTTGCCTGCCTAATATTCCTACAATTTACAGTCAAGAGAGGATTCAGAGTCCTCCAGATTAGCACCCAAACTTTAACTCAGTGAATTGCTCTGATAAATCCCACCCTCTTCACCAGTAAGATGTAGCTCAGGGAGACAAACCAACTGAATTACCTGGCTAAGTTGGTCACATAGAGGTAGATGCATATGCCTTTAACCATCAGTGGCAGACAACAGCCACTGCAGTGTTGGATAAAAACAGGAAGCTGTTCAAGCCTCCCAACAAAATCCAGGTCTTGAAGGTATCCATCAATGGTGATACCACAGCTACCCTGTACCCTGCAAAGATATATCTACTGGGGGTGATGAACATATTCTCTATAGATTATTTAAAGAAACGTCAGTTATTGTTTTGAAAAAATTGTACTACCTGCTTTGTAGTCCAGAAGCAAATTAAAGGCAGAAAATCAAAGGCAGGGACACTAGTAAAAAAGGGCTTAAAGTGATTTTTGTGTAAAGGTTTACAACGAAGACGATGCTTTATTGAAACAAAAATGAACAAGTGAGCATCCAAGGAAGGCATCTGTGGTGAAGAGAGAAAAATATATGGGATTCTTTTCAGTCTGTGAACACTCATGAAGTTAATTAAACTTCTAAAGCTAGAATATTCTAATAGCCATATATCTCAAGGTCAGTATCATGATCTGGCAGAATCTCATATTCTTATAATAATTCTTGAGCCCATGATAAATTATTGCCTCCAGTCAATGTACATACTGAATATGTTAGAGGAAAATAGAGTATGGAAAAAAAACTTTAGTATTTTGGGGATAATACATTCATACATTTTATTGAGGACCTACTTCACAATTTTGTTTAAAAGGATCCCTAAACATGTGATGAATACCTCTAAGCAGAAACCTTGTTTTCATCAGGACATATGATTCACGACTTTACTTGAACAATTTCTTTTTTTTTTTTTTTAATTTGAGATCAAATGTAATAGCTGAGAACACTCCTGTCCTTTCTGGATTTCAAATAACCTCTCGCTTTCTTATAGCCTCATTATGAGAAAGCTAGAGGCATTTGCTAAACTGCTTTTTCTAAAACACTTAGTATTTTAAGAATACTTAGTAGAAGTATTCTCCTAAGAAGAGGAAAAGAAGGCTTTTGGTGTAATGTCTCTGAAATATAACCCCACTCTTTACAACGTTAAAAGTAGAGATAACAATATAGTTTGCCTTAAAAAGTGACTTTATTTACTACTGTGAATTTGCACAAATGGTTTGGATATTTTTATACATGCTTATTCAGAGTTACTGGCTGAGAAAACATATAGCTAAAACTAAAATATATACAATAGCAAAGACAGAAGTGTTTTTTTCTGATTTACATTGATCTATTGAGATTCTGAGACATTCTGTATTTGGAGATTTTCAGAAAGACACCATTACTTTTAAAACCACTGGATATTGTAACTGTATTTTGGATAACTCTGACCAATGTAGGATCTACAGACACTTCCTAACAGTGGAGAGCTGGAAAGGCTGTAAAGAAGAGGGAGAGATGAGGTCCAAAAAAAAAAAAAATCCTTTCTGGATAAAGCAGATTTTTGAAATGAAAGGATTAATCTAATATGCCAGTTTTGATGTCACTGTAATGAAATGAAAAAAAATCAAATTAAATATTTAACTAATGCAGATTCTTTTATGTTGTTAGAGTAGAATCATCAAAGTTCACTTCCTCTCACTGTTCACTGAGCTGCAAGGAATGCCCTGCTTTGTCATGGCTTGTTTCTGCCTTTAGCCACATCTCCATGGATATGTCTGTTTTTGTGAGAAGGCACAGACTGGTTCAGGCTTTTGACTGAGGGAACCAAGAGGTGTAAAGTCAATGCAAAACTATAAATTATGCATTCATTTTGAGTAATAGAACAGTGTCTTTTATTTGTGCTTAGGGGAGTCTGCAAAGCCAGAACTACAACCTGGTGCTCAAAATATCCAATTCACAGATTTTGCAGTATTTAATTGGATCCTATTTTCTGTGTTCCTGGGGAGGAAGATTATAAAGGCTATAGCTAATGCAAATTTTTATGGCAAAATCCTTTTCTAATTTTTTTTCAGAGTGTAAAGCTTCATGCAGTCACCAAACATGCATTAGCTCATGGTTTTCAAGCTCATTGGCTTAGATTATGAAAGTGAACAATATTCATTACAGTTCACAGAGGAGTTTCACATAAAGGTGTTCAGACAGATTTATTCTTCACTTATTCAAACTTGAAATAAACCATATCAAGTACGCAGAAAGCAATATATTTTGTCTTCATGGCTAAAGGCCACTGGTTCACCTCCGTTAAGACATGTGAAGCAATCCTAACAAAGTTGTCATATTTTCAAGCCATATTTACTGGACTTAATCTTCTTTGAACCATGTCACTGCTGTTGAAATAAACAAGGGCATGGTTGTCTAGGACATTTAATTTTCACTGACAGCTGTCAAAGAGTCTTTCTTAGACACCAGTCATATTTTAGATAAGAAAATAGAGTTTCAGGCTTCATGCTGGCCACAGAACATGAGCAGTTGTGATTGAAGATGCTCTCATTTCCTGAGTTTAATTTGAAAACATAAATGGTAAATTGGATTTTATGGTTCAAATAAAATAGAAACAGATACAATTATGTCCAGTTTATTTATTGTTTTTATCAGCTGGCACTTATTTTATAAAGTAACTGAAACTTTGTTCTAGCTTAATGCAGTGAAATTGGACTTTTTTATACCCTGGATCTCCTTTGTACTTTTATGAAGGAAGAATGAACTCTACACAAAATCAAAGCCAAGGCTGTTGAACATCATTGGGTTGGTAGGACCTCCCCAAGGCAGTGATTAATGGTGCATGGAAATAAAGTGACAGATGACCACCAACTTGGAAGGGTTTTGCTTTATGGTTCTAGAAATATTTCCATGAACCACAGGGAAAATGCATGATGCAGGATTTTGCTATAGGCTCAAAGACTGGTGCATGAAACCAGGGAAAGTATAACTCTTTCAATTCTGTTTCTCTTCAGCTTGTTCATATTCAAAACTTAATAAGGGAAGTTCAGAAGTGGCGCCATCTGCTCCAATATAAAGCAGGGGAAAAAAAAGGAAACATCAAATGAGTAAATACAAAGACGACTTTTGAGATTTATTAAATGGAATTTTTTATGCTCATCCCTCACCTTCTGCCTCTTGCAATTCATATTTCTGCCTTGCAGTCTACTGTATAATTTTAAGATTTGCAAAGGAATCACTAGTTTCTGAAGGAGTCCACAGATGCATCATAGAGGCAAAGATTTAGGAAATGCGAAGGAAGACAAATGGAACAGACGTGAAAGAAGATTGAACACAGTTTCTTTCTACAGCTTAGTGTGAATTAGTCTGGGAGAAGAGAAAGCAGAGTTATCCACAGACTCAGTGTTTCTTGAAGCACATTTTGGAAAAAAATTCTCCTTTCTACAGAATATCTTCTTTGCTATGCCTTCAGTGACCTTATACTGGAGTGGGCATATCTTCACATCTACATTAATTCCACAATCAGTTCTTCCCTTAACATTTGAAAGAAAAAGTACCTCTGAGCCTAAAAGTGACCTGAGGAAACCCAGGTCCCAGAAGAATCATTCAGAAGACACAATGCCAAGACTAGAATAAGAAGAGGCAGAACTCCTGACAGAAATGCCATAAATATATAATTTCTAAGTCGTTCTACTGTTGGAATAAGATGAGAATTTGCAGATATGCAACAGAAAGAATGCATATATTTGAAATGCAAGTTATAAATTCATCTTTAAAAGTGAAATTATTCTTTAATATGAGAGAAATAGAGTAAAATAAAAACTCCTAAAGAAAAATATAGAGGATAAATACTTTAGCTGCAACATTAACTAAATCTGCAATAAGAAAATTAAAGTTTAAGTAGTGTCTGTTTTCCCAGAACCTGTAAGAACATTGTTATACTTACTGTAGAAAATAATTAAAAATATACTTAAGAAGAATTGTTGGGTCTTTTTAAAATCGGGAATATAAATTTTTTATATAAAAGACACTGCCTTCATTCTGGAAATTCTTGTATTGTTTTGTTTTTTTCTCAGAATGTAGTCCATAATCTTTGGCTGCTAGACACATAAGTCTTTTGGAAAGTATTTCTTGTTTGTCTATGATTGGTTTATTGTTTGATTTTTTTTTCCAAAAATTTAATTTATTAAGCTGTTTTCTAGAGCAAAAGAGCAAAAAAAGTATTGCTATCATGTTGTCACAATTCACTTCAGTAAACTCCATTTTTGCTTTGCACAATGAGGAATGCATTTGCCTACAGAACTGAGCTGTTCCCTTTGGACAAAGCTGAATTTCTCCTCTTTATTTTCACAGGGCTGACTGAGGTATCTTCATTTGCTAGCTGTCACTGAAATTTAGCCGTTAAGTCCAAATATGAACTCAGACACCTAAATCCTATAGCACAGTTAGCATTGTTAAAACTATTAATGATGGCAACCTAGATTAGCTCATGCCCAGGGGAAGATGCTAGTAACTTAGAGTTCTCGTTTGCTTAGCTTTTTGTGGCTTTGTGTTTTGTTTTGTTATATTTGCTTCACTGGGATAGCCTGATCTATCATCAGGTTTTGATACCTTCTAATTCACATACAGCCACAAGCTGGAAGAACAAAAGATGACCTTTGGCTCCTAAACTGTTATATTTTTAGTAGCTTTACTATTATTAGAGAGTAAACATCGTGCTTGCTAAGCAGATCACATCACATTTTCAGTTCTTTCTGTAATTTTAGTGGAATGATTTGGAGTAGAATTTCTCAGAAGGAGCAAAAAAGACCCTTAAAAGATGTACTTTTAAGAATAGCCCTAAAAATTTTAAAGCATAATCCTTAGTGAGAACATTACACGTTACATTCAATGACAGATTGACTGGCTATGTCCATATATATACATGACGGTGAAGGTTTCTGTATTCAAAAACATTAGGTTTTTTTTCAGATTAATGAGGTCAAAGGCATATTCTGCATATACCTCAAGCTGCTTTGACATTGTTATTTTCCAGGTATTTAGGCTGAAAATAACATAATAAACCTCTTATTTACCTCTATTTGTGCATATTGCAGAACAACGGGCAAGCAAGAATATATTCTATTATTTTTCAACAATCATGCTGAATTAATATCACACTGTGTAGCACTCAATATAACACTGAGGCAATAAAAGGTCATGAGTGCTCTCTAAGTCTTCACAGAAGTTTAGGAGCTGGTGGTGAATAGGTCAGCAAAGGAAAAATGTATTGGTATGAACTACCATACCCAGGAGGTGTTTGGTATGCGTTAAGCTTAGCAGTGTATGAATAATAAAGGTGTATGAATCTCAACAGATTCCCAGCAGATCCCCTTCTTTGCAACACAGGCTGCCACCTGTAACTACACTGTTGGAAATTGCAAGAGATATAGTATTATACCTTTGTGATAATGTCTTACAGATTGTGAAGACAGAAAAATTAGTTTGGGAAAAACGCATGGTATATTAAGGGGTGTAAACTTGGTCCTCCTGATTATGAGAACTACTTTTCATATACAATCATTCTATTGTTACAATACTTCTGCAGCAACATAACCTAAGAGCAACTGTAATTCTGGTAAAAGTAGATTAAAAGAATACTATTGCATCCATCAAGTCAGGTCCTCAAGAATTTGTTGCACTGCTATAAATTTGGTCTCTTTGCATGTGTGACAATGGGCTTAGTTTATGCAATCTCCTATTCCCCAGAAGTCCTGCCTTTATTCATGCACAGGTTAGATGGTTCTGAGATAATACAAGGACCTAAGTAATAAAAGATAACTTTCAAACTGGTCTTGCTTTCAGCAGGGAATTAGACTACATGACACCCCAAGATTCCTTCCAATTTATATTATTCTATCATTTTTTGCAGTAGTTTTCCTCCATTCATACTGCTGATTATATAAACTTGGATTTTATCATATAGTAATAAAACTCCATTTAGAATAAACAAACTTTCTATGATGACACTACACTTACTTTTTTTTATGAAATGGGAGAATAAAAATAGAAACATATCCAAGATGAAACAGGAAATGTGAAAGAGAATGAAGGAAATTGATTGAAGTCTCAGTATCTATCATTTTGACCACACTGAGCTTCAGTATACTGTTTTAAATTGCTGTATAAACATCTCTGGTTTTAAAAACTGAAACAACTGAATAGACTCAGGATTCTACTCTTGGAAGATAACAACATACCTTTAGAGATCCTAAGCAGTGGCCAGAACTTCCAATCCAGTATGCCAAGAAGTTCCATTTTCCTCCTTTCACTTATTTGCTGGCAGCTGCAACCCTAAATTACTATATTCCCCAAGTCCAGCCAATGCAAACCTTAAACTCTGATTTAAGATACATTTCAGCTAGATAAAAGAATCATTAGAGTGAATCATCAGATTTATATTAATAGGAGTCAAATGACAAACGTTAAGTGTTAAGTGAGACAACCTGCCAAGAAATTCAGCTTCAAAGTCTGTTTCCAACATCCTCCTGATAGAATTCTTTGTGGTTTTTTTTACTGTTAGTTCTTCTTATAAAAACTTCAAAATTTTTTTCCAGATTTAACATCTTCACATATTTGTATAATGGTATTATCTACATTTATATCATAGTGTGGTGGGGTTATTATTGTTATTGTCACTGTGATTATTATTTTTCAGAAAAATCTTCTTTCTAGTTATTACCAGAGCCCTATTGTGAAAAGTCAGCTACCACTGGAATTTCATTTTTCAAGGCTCTATGAAGGCACATAATGGCAGGCAGCTCAATCTTTACTCTCTCATGAGCCCCACCAGTGGAAAAACACTGTCCTGTTGAAATGGCCTGCTCTGCATCCATGCCAAGATCAGGTTTCCATAGAGCAAAGTTACCCTATGTACTTCAACACCTGGATCTGAGCTTCTGACTTCATATTAAAGGTTAGTAGCCTAACTGAAATGATTTAATTTTTTTTAATGTATGATTCTGTTCAAAGTCCTCAGAGCAATGAGATAGCACTCTTGCATTGGCTTCATTGTTTTGTAGCATGGTGTTGAAGGTGTGGTTCATTACCTTCTCATGCTAGGAAAACATATTGACTATTTCAGTATCCACATCCTTCTGGGACAGAGCTGGAGGACTCCTATGTGAAGGGAGCCAAACATAGTGCAGTCCTCATGCAGACTGTTTAACTGGAGAGGCTCTTTGAACAAATATCTGTCTGTCTTTGTGGAATGAACATGCTGGCTTACTCCAGAGGTGGCCCTGAGAGCCAAACAGAAGCAGGTTACTATGTGGATAATCCAAGGACAAGGGATCTGCAACAAGGCTGCAAGGGGAAGCAGCAACTCATCTATTAAGATCCAGAAGTTGAATAAATTTGTTCTAAAAATGTAAACAACAGTAACTGTGAGATCCTTGATCCTGAGCTTTACTAATTACAAAAGAATTTAAACCAAGTAACAAGAAGGTATTTTAGTTTTCCACTGGTTTAGCAAGGTCTAACTCAGGTCTAACTGTGCACCTAATTTTACCATCACATGATTTACTTAGTAAATAAAATTCACCAGGGTATACAAGTACATGCAGAATATTATGTTTCATAAAACAATGAATCCCAAGTAAAACATTACTTCCTCACAGAAATATTGATAAATGTTTTATAAGAGAGACACAAATGTTTTCCTAACTCTTTTTGCATATAGGCAATATGAGAAATACTGATTCATGCTAAAAAAAGCTATAGAGAAATTAATTAATGTTACCTGTTCTACAATATGTTGATATTTTAAATAGCTTCTTGTGTGACTTAAAAGCCTGCTCTAATTTCTCTTTCATCATGGCATCCAAATCTACTCTTCATTAGCACAAACCTGACAGTTTGTTAATCTAGCAAGCAGATGAAATTTACTTGTTAATTTACCCTTTGACTTGTACCTTACCTATTTAGCTACATTTTTATTGAGAATTTACTTGTGTACTCACCCAGCCTTCACAAGAAAAGCATTAACTATTTTCGGCTTGGAGAGTTCCCCATCTATGGAGGATCATCCATCAGTGCAAATATACCTTCCACTCTAAATGCTTCTCATTCCCTCAAAATGTAGCTAATGTTCTTCACCATTAACCCAAAGAATCAACAGATGTCAATTCCTCACCTTGTACTGCTGCCATTAATTATGTGTTTGTATCCAAGACACTTCTGCATGTGATTAATAACATAAAAATAAGCCTGGCAGCAAATGAACAAAGAGGTCAGTAGAAACTTTAGGAAACAGGTGATACTAGAACAGGTCAAATACAAAAGCCTTAGAGCCCGATTTACGTGAAGGTTGTGAATCTTTATTTTGTTCAATGATTGATATCATTGATATTGATGATCTATGATTCTATGATATATACTGTGCTCATGACACATATCAAAGAGCTTTAAAATAATAACACAATTATACATATATTACATAATTACACACACAAATTATAATTCTATCTAAATATGTACACTAATAAAGTTTTGTGGAATGCTCAAGGAGTACTCAAGGAATACTACAAGACTGTTCTTTAAAAAAGTTCTTGCCACACAAGTAGAAAAAGAGGAGGCTGGATCAGGAGCATATATTTCCACTTCCAGAAAGAGTTTAATCTTTCTTTTTTGAAATCAGGTGCAACTTCCAAGTGAAACTGACTGATCTTGTTTTGAAAGACATCTGATATACTCTAGGCTAGGCTAGATTAGACTAGATGAAGACAACACACAGTATAATCTCAGAATATTCATTAGTTGCACAGGTCAGAAGGGATTTCAGAAATCACTTTCACATGCCAGCAGAGCAAAATTTCTGCAGGCACCTCTGTACTGAGACCAAGCATCTAAACTGCCAGTAATGAAATTTTCAAGTAGCAGCCATGGATGCAAAGATATGAAGGGATGCAGATTTCCAAAGGAAGACACCTACATTAGGGCAGTGGCCACCGTTAATTAATATTTGAATGTAACAATAAAAACCTAAACTAAATCTGATCAGTGATATTAATATATTAAGATAAGCTATCATCTATGTGTTATCTATGACTGGTAAATATAAGCAATCATATGCAAGTAAATGGGTTAAAAGCACAAGGATCACAGAAATAAATGAAATTTAAATTTTACAGAACTATCAACCTGTGGGTTTCAGAGGGATATCCATGAGCAGTCCTATGCTCCTGGTTTATGCCCAGCTTCATGCTGCCCAGATTTTTCTCTCAGTTCATTTTTATGCCATGTTTAAGCTGCTGATGCAACAGTTCCTCTTGACTGACACCAGTAATGAGTCAAAAGGAATTAGTCCTTCCATCTGCAATTAGCAAAGCAAAATAAGTACCAGGAGTAGTAAATAAAGTTTCATAAATATTTGCCATTAATTAATTTTCAAAACTCTTCCATTTTTGCTGAACAAAATGCCAGTAGTCATCTGGCTCTGATTCCCCTCAGGGAATTGACAAAAATTAAAGTCTACCTATTTATAAAGTCTATTGGATTCTATCCTCTTTCCAGGTCTTTTTCTATTTTCAGCAAATTTCCAGGGCATTTTAAGACTGAATAATTTAATTTTCTTCATTACCTGCTTCTCCTCCCTCTCCCCTCTGTTTCTAATCAATGCCCAAAGGGATGTTTATACTTTTACTTTTTAATTTATACCAATCAAAAATGAAAATACTCATAGAAAAACTAAAACAAACCTTCCCCAATCCAACCCCCCCAAAAAAAAACCAAAATAAAGAACAGCAAATATCAATTGCCCAAAATCTTTACTGTTTGTAGAAAAAGATTTAGCTTGTACCTCTGAGAATATGGCAGAGAGAGATACTTGCCAATTTTACAAAGTTCTAAGTTGAAAGGCTGATTTATTTATGCTCAACCATCCTCCAGAAATAAAAACAGAATGAATTGTGAGGGGGGTGGGAGGGGAGGGAAAGGAAAAAGGGAAACAAAAAAAATGCATAATACTGAAAAAACTCCAGTTATTGAATTCTGTATTTCCAAGAGTCTTTAAGTGGAAAGACTGTCCTTTGACCTGCTGGCCTCGTAACAAATGGATTTTTTATGATTTCAGAAATATGCTTTGTTGTAAAATACACAAAGCTCTTCTGCCTTCTTGTCTCCCACTCCCCAAAGGAAGCTGGTAACTGTAGCTCTTTGTGTGATGCTTCAGCGATTTGCACAGCACTTTAATTCCTTCCTTGGTTTAGCGAAGAAAATCCTTACATGCATTTTATTATAGGATGGGTGTAGGAAAACGAGACTAAGAAAAATATAAAGAATGGTTGAAGGGAAAAAAGAACAATAATTGGATTAATATTTCAGAAAAATCAAATATAATTAAAAAAAATAAAAAGAAGATGCTATGCCTAGGAATTCAGGGAGAAAAAAAAGTTTACTGTTCCTAAAATTTAATAAAAACCCATGGTAGAAAGCTAATCTAGGCCTCCTAGTATTTGTGCACAAACAGTAATTACTACTGTCCCTTCCCATTAGGCAAAAACGGCACCAAACATGGAGGAGACCACATCCATTTGCTTTTGGTGGTGCTCGTGCGGGTGTCCAGCTCTTAGAACTTGTCCTAACAATGGATAATATTGTCCAGGAGTTGGTCTCTTCCACTTCCATGGTTCTGTGCCACTTGCTAATAAACTGCCTGTTATGCAGCTGAATCCTACACAAAATGCAAAAATATCCCAGCTTGAATCAGCCTAAACACACGAAACACAGCTGGAGCAGGATTAATATTTCAAACACAAGACAGGAACACATAGTGATTTTGAGTTCTGATTATTTCAATGAACAGTGGTCAGAGTCCATTAATGTCAAAAATTTTGCAGGATCTGTGAGAAATGATTCCAAGGAAATATTCCAAGAAAGACAGTACATTGATATCGCATATTTTTATTATGCATCTGCTTCTAGGAGAGGTCTGTCTTGTTTTGGCACTTGGGGAAAACAGTAAAATATATAATTTAACCTGGACTTTCTGTTAATGTAAATGTAAAAGACTGTCAAATAAGTTCTAGGAAAGTCAATTTTTTTGCAACAGAATGACACTTAATAGGTATGAAAATGACCTCTATAATCTACTAAGTGTGTCTGGTTTACTTATTAAGTTTCCAACTTAATAAGAGTAAAAATAATGCTTAGCTTATTAAAAAGGGGAATCAACTTTTTTGTGAGTGTGCTCAGAGCCCTCAGAGGTTAATTAAAAAGAAAGAATTAAAACGACCTCTCTCTCTCTCTCCTTCTTTTTTTTTTTTTTTTTGAAGATTATCTTTTTTTTTTTTCCACCAAGAATTTTTAGCAATGTATCCCAGGTTACTTTCTTTAGAGTGCATCTGTGAATAACAGAACTGAAAACACCAAAAACAATCTGAGGAAAACAGTACAGCTCACAGTTTGGGAGAAATTATGAGCTGCCCTTGAGTTTACTAAATGCAGAGCAGATCTGAACTTACAGAAAAGTTGAAGATTGCTATGAGGTTAAATACTTTCTGATCTCAGTTTCATCCCCTACTACTTAAGAAACCATGTTCCTTTTTATTGTAAAAACTCTTCTACAGTTGAAAGTGTCATGAGAAGGTTACTTAATCTTTCTATAGTTGGTGTCTCTAAAGAACAGCTGAAATCATGTATCTTGGTAAATAAAAAAAGGATGCAACTTTTAAAAGAAAACACATCCAAGCAAAAACCAGAAAGACAGTCAAATCCTCTGGGTGTTGCTACTGATGGCCTGTGGCCGTACTACTTTGAGTTATGATCTTAGAGTCTCCTAGGACAAGCAAGGTCAGGTTTGGTCAATACTCAAACAGGATACCTACAAAGCAAACCCAGGTGCTGCAACTCATTGGGTCACAAATTCAGTAGCAAGAACTTTTCTTCTGTCTTGAGCATTTAATCACTCCTGCGGGCATGGTCACAGAGGTCATTCTAGTCCTAGAAGTGCTGCTTTCTGAACAGTTATAAAACTGCCGCCCTGACCACTTGAAGACATTAAGAAAATCATGTCACTTCCAAAAGAGCAAAGGCATTAACCTTCCCAGCTCATTCAAATTTCAATCAGATATTAAATATTTTAGTATTTGTTGTTTTACTGTATTTACATTTTTCATCAGCCCTATATTACTATAGTACCCTCATGAAATATTATCTGATTTTTTTGATATTCATTCTACAGTATTTCCTATGTTTAAAGTCTTCTGGCATTCCTAAGAAACTGGGAACTTTTATCATATCTGTCTTCAGAAATTATTTCCTCTGAGAATCACCAATGGCAATACTTTGACTACTGAAGTCTTTTGTGACACACTTCCAAAAGGCCCAGAACATCTTTCAGATGTCAGATTTCCTTACACCAAGACTCAGGTTTCCAACTGCTAAGCAGTCTGCCTTCAGATTGCCTATTAAGTAGCCAATTTAGGCATCAGAATTGCTGGGGTTTCTAAGTTCAAAGTAATAATGAGCAATTTGTCCATCTCCAGAAACAGGAAAAGTGGCCTGGTCTGAGCTCAAGGGTCATGTTCAGTTCACAAACATGATGCTAAGAAAAATCAGGGAAACTATCAAGTCAGAACTCACTGTTAGATGGTAGGGCTTAAAATAAGAGGAAACTTAGACTTACTACGTTTTATGATTATGAGGGACCATTATGGAGATTAGATTTTTCTGTGGCTTCCTAAAAGTTTGTAACCGTAAACTGGTGAAAGAAGAAGAGGAAGGGACCACACTTTATAGATGTTATGCACAAGTCCTTCTTTCTTTATAAGTCTCCTATTTTCTAAGAGAGTCTTCTATAAAAAGCAGTCATTCCCACACTGCAATTGATTTTTTGCTGCAGAAATATAACTTTTCAGACCTGTGAGCTGTTTTTTTCTTTACCAAATGATTTTCGCCTAATATTCTTGTAGAATCACTGGTTTATCTGTGACTTTTTCACATCAGAACATCATGGGAATATGTGCCAAATGGCTCCTTATAATCAAGAAATACTTCTGTTGTTCCAGTTCTATATATTAGACCTGTTGCTCTATTAAGAAAGGGATCAGACAGTTTTTAGAGTATTTGTTCTTGACAATTCCATACCGACTGCCACTTCTTGATTCTTGTTGTTTTCTTCTCTTTTCTATTCTTTTTCCCCTAGATACCTTTTTTCCTACCTTTCTGATGACTAATAGAAAATCCTATCATCTATTTACCAGCAGTTATGAAAAAATTCTGGTTTTATGGAGGAGTTTTTTATATTGTTGTGATAGAAAAATAATAGAGAAGCTATTGTCACAGTGTGATTTGCAGTCCAATATTTTATAAATCACAAAAATATATGTGGGAACAGTGAAGGAATTGTTCCACCCTATAGAACCCTGTTTTCAAAAAAAGTGACTTAGAGATGCATTTTGGGTCATCGCACTTTGGCAGAAACACTCAAGAAATAGTATGACATTTGGATTTATAAAAAGTAGCAAAATATAATCCCTCTGTTAGTTGCAAAAACATTAACTTCCTCTCTAAATTTGTCCATTTAGCCAGGATTTGGATGACTAAATTTTTCACCTCTGCTGACTGTACATAAGATGTTCCAGAGTCTGGTTTTTTGGGGTCATTTTTCACTTTCTAAATGTGACAAAAAGGATTTGAAAAAAGGACTCCATACTAGGGAGTAGTGTTAAAAAGTACTATGGCAGCTTATTACAAAATAATAATTGCACTCATTGGATGCACTCATCTCCCACCATTTAGTATTTTATAAATGAAATTATATTTAAAAATTCCTTTAACTTAGTGTCTACATGCATGGAGAAAAAAAAGACTAAACAGATGTATGTGATAATCATTTTGGCTATGAAATTTTTTAATCTACCAATTTTCCTGTTACTTTCTGCTTTCCAGAATACTTTGTCCTACCTTCATCAATCTGGAACTAATTTTTCTCTTTTCTTTTCTTTTCTTTTCTTTTCTTTTCTTTTCTTTTCTTTTCTTTTCTTTTCTTTTCTTTTCTTTTCTTTTCTTTTCTTTTCTTTTCTTTTCTTTTCTTTTCTTTTCTTTTCTTTTCTTTTCTTTTCTTTTCTTTTCTCTTTTCATTACAAAAATTTCAGGTACTGTAGCTTTTAAGGCTCATCCAAATCCTGTCTGCAATATGCATATCTTTGGCTCAATGACTGAAGTTATTAAGTCTAAATTAAAGATCTTGCTTACTGTGTTTTATTTTGAAAAAGTTTTGGTGAAGATGTATTTTGCTGAAGTTCCCAGAATAAACATCTGGGGAGGAAGTCTTCTGCCCTATAACTCAGCAAAAGTAAGAGTATTGTGCACAGCTACACAGCTGCTTTTCATCTTTTGGTTTGATGAGCAATCTGATTAAATCCATCTTTTTGTTATCAGGAAATAGAGAATCACAGAATTATTAAGGTTAGAAAAGACTTCCAAGATCATCAAGTCTGACCTTCATCTGAGTATCACGTTGACCACTAAACCATGGTGCAAAATGCCATGTCCTCTCCTTTTTTGAACACTTTCAGGGATGGTGATTCCATCAATTCCAAGGGTAACCTGTTCCAGTGCTTGAATACCCTTTCAGTGAAGATATTTTTCCTAATATCCAACCTGAACCTCCCCTGGTGCAACTTGAGGCCATTCCCCTTTCCTCTTACAATTTTCCTGGGAGAAAAGGGCACATGTCTCATGACTAAAAATCCTTAGACGATGGGTGCAGATCAGTCTAAGAGCAAGTAGAAGAAATTTGTGGAACCTTCCCTCAAGTGTTATAGTCTCACCCTGCGTGCATGGAATACATCACAAAAACATATCTTAGTAAAAAAAACTGCAAGCCAAACATTACTATTCTTTCTATATGGAAAATTAATATATGATAGTGCCATGAGCCTTCTTTCATAATTTGGCCAGTACTGAAAGCATCTTTCAGCTTTTTTTTAATATAACTCATTATTATTAATTCTTTGGCTACTCAAAAAGGAAAGAAAAACCACATTTCTATAAAAATATGTGTTTAGATTTCTGACCACTTTTTTATCAACTGTATTAAACAGAGCCATGATAATTTACACAACCCTAAGAACCTGGCTTCCCTGAAGTCAGATTTGATAGTCAGGTGTTATGGTCATCTCACCACAGAATTTTGCAGGCTGGAAAAGAGCTCTAAAGCTCAGTCCAACCATTAACCCAGTACTGTCATGTTCATGTGTCACATCCACATGCCTTTTGAATACTTCCAGGGGTGCTGATTCCATCACTTTCCTGGGCTTCTTGGGCAACATTTTCCACGCCATAGAGAAGGTCTGCCAAGACAGAACCAACTGTGAGATGTATAGAGAGAGAAATAGGGAGGAAGAGAGAAGCAGATGAAGAAAAGAGAGAGAGAAAGAGAAGAAGGGAGGAAAGGAACAGAAAGGAGACTGACTTTACTGGTATCCCACAGAAAATGACTGAAATATATACTGTAGTGTTTAAAACATCGAAATAGATTATGCTATACTAAAAAATCCAAAGACCTAGTAGAGGAAGTGTTAATGCTTCATGTTTCCTCAGCTTTCTAGCTCTATAGAAAGTTTCAGTTTCCTACTTAATATTTCCCAAATTGGTGTGGGGTCTCACATTTTTTGTTCTAAAGTTTAACACTTTGGTTTTAGCCTGAATTTATAATAAAATAGCAGTAGAGATATCAAGTTATAAAATGTACCGTAGAGCAAAAGTCTGAGTGCAAATTAAAGCATTTCAAATAATTGACACAGGGAACCCTCATTTTTTTTCATGATAAAAATAACCAAGTAAAAATAAAAAGGCCTTTTAATGCCATGATCCTGATAAAGTTCCATCTCTTATTTTGCACCTGTTTTATTTTCTTCTTTATCCTCCCTAAGTAATTTTTTTTTAATTTGGGAACACATACCTTCTATTAGGACATATTGCTGGCAAATGTGTTGATCGCCTAAATCATGAAGAGAAAAGCATGAAGAAGCCAGGAATTTTAGATTTGGTTTTGCACCTGCTGTTTTTGCAGCCAACTTTCCATCTGAGACTGATGCTATTTTTTTGTTTCTTGAAGCTGGGTTACAGTGACATATTTTTAGAGCCTGGAGGAACAGGAAGCTGGCTTTATGTAGTCCCAGTTTCTGAAGCTACAAGATCAACATCTGCATGAGGAAGATTCTCAGTACATTAGTCAAGAACAAGACAAGCATGGCCAGCGTAAATTATGGCCCACAGGATGGATTTCTAAGAAATCAGGTACTAATTTCTCTATAAATATCCTAATCCCTTTAGATTTGACTGGACATCCACATTCGGGATGGTCAAAGTTGACTGAGGATAAATCTCATTCAAAATATTTATCTCCACTAAGTCAAATTCTCAGATATGAGTTATTCTGTCATAGCACTGTCGAATTTAACTCAGTTTACTTTGTCAAAAATATCTGAAAATCTTTCAGAATTTTAGTAGCAAACATTTATTTTTTCTGAATATGGTCCTGTTCTGAATATAGTCCTAAATATTAAACATCTGTGAATTGTTATAATTATCTGAGAGATCAGAAAATTTCCAAACTAGATGAATAAACTAAATATATCCTGCTCTTTGCAAAGACAGAAAACCCAGATGGTGGTGCTCTTAATCATCATGGGAAATGTGTCATTATTCCGAGAGTCAAAGAAGTCAGCAGAAATACTTATGGAGCAATACAGAGCTAAGTGGCAGAACAGGAAATCAGAATTTATATTTTTTTATTTAAAGCAGAAACCTCAAAATGGGGAACCTGTGATGTCTGAACAATGAAAACTTCACAGCAAATCCGAGAGAAGTCAGAGCCAGCACCTCCCAGTAGGAATGCTCCAGTACAAAATCAATTTGTCTTATTTGCAAGAGTTCACCCTCTCATGGTGTTTAGGAGCTTGCTATTTTTCTCATCTGCCAGGAACTCACATTGAGTTACAGGTAAGCTGCTTTGGGTCACCTCTTCTGCCGTGCCAAGTACCCTCTGTGCTTTTTTTATAACAAGCAGAACCTGACTAGAATACAAATATGGCATTTTCCATGCTCTCCATGCAGTCTGGAAAACAACAACATGGTCCCCAAGCAGACTGGCAGACAAATGGCACCAGAGCACTCTCTTGGCAATGCGTGTCTCTGCTAGGGCCTGAAACTCTTTGAGCAATTTCAGCTGTCAGATTGCAGCAGATGAGCTAACCATTATCCTGCTCAGCCCCACAGGCCTGATTAGCACCTGCATTGTCACTCTTCTATCTGCAAGGAGGTAACAAACCTGTTCAACAGCTGCCTAGGTGAAAGTAAACCTTGTGATGTATCATAGCATCCTGCTATTTTAGAGAGCAGCACTCAGCACAGCACAAATCTAATGAACTGTTTAATGCTCCTGTCTTTGGCAGTGACTTCCTGGTGTCTACAAGAATTTCCAAGGTGCTCCTTCCCCACAGGATTCAGTGACATAGGACAGGTTCTTCACTTAGATCTGAATGGGTTTGAAAAAGAGTCATGTGACATGTACCTGACTTGTGACCTGTACGAGGTTAAAGCAGGCAAGACTAATTAACACACGCCATGCTATGATGATATGGCATATACCTTCTGAAAAACAGATTAAGGTCTGCTCATGGTAATATAATGAACTCTGTAGACATAGGAACCAAATTTCTAACAGCAAAACATATTTCTAAGAAGTTAAGGAGTTTCATGGTTACAGCTACACTGAAAATAAGAAACCCCATAAGACAACTGTCATTGTGGCATCTTTTTTTGGGTAGTTCTTATATCTCTTCACTGGCTGAAGACTGAATTCAATCTATCATCCCAAACTCGCTGCTTCAAAAAAAAAGAAAAAGAAATCTTGGCACGGATTTTAACACAGTCCAAATAAATTACGACACCGAGCATAATCATCACAATTCACTATACTATGGCATTTGGGTTGTATTGACTGCTTTGACATTTTTCTTAGTAAAACAGTCCACATATTTCTTACAAAACTCCACTCATGAAAATGATTTATCAACACATTGATAAAAGGATTTACAAAATATGTTGAAGGCTTTTAATATTTACAAAATATTGGTAAAGGATCAAATAATCCAGGGGAAAAAAAAAAAAAGTCTTCTGGGAGAATACAGTTTCTGTTTGTTTCTTAGGAAAAAAAGAAAAAAAATGGGGGTTTTTGTTTGGTTGGTTGGCTTTTTGTGGGTTTTTTTGTTGGTTGGTTGAGTTTTCTTGATTTCAATTTCCTAACAATGACCCTTTTTTGATTTCTTTTGTGGTAATTTTAACACTGCTATTTTACTAATTTCTGAAATAGGTAACTAATTTTCCTTACATTCAGAGAGAACTGTTATTCATGTTACTCTGGAAAACAGAAATAGCCTAGGAAGTGTAAGTATTTAGTTGGCTTATATACTGCAGTCATCTGTAATTAATAGGGGATGTACCATCTCTGGGCTCACAAAATGGAACACATAAATGGCTGATCACAAACTTTGGATTTCATAGATGTTGAATTCGGAAAGAAATAATTGTATGACTTTCAGGTGAATAAAACTGCTTTCACAAAGAACTAGCTTCCCACAGTGGAAAAGTTTTTAAGAGAGGCAATATACCTTGCTCTCATCTATGACTTTCTATACTGCAAAGGCAGGAGTCTCATTGTCTCTGTAAACTTAAAAGCTGATGTGACTCTGTTACTCTCAAAGCATCCCCAATCTACTTAATGCTACATCAAATCAATCCATGTTTATTTTTATAGCATATTGGAAAACTATGTGAGGTATTTGTGTTGTAATTCTGACACTATACAGAGTAGTTCTGGAAATAAAGTGCAAGGTTGTAGTGCACTAAGAAAATCTTGCTAATGGCTTACTCATAGTTATAAACTTAAATTAGTGAAGAATACTAATAGAAGTTTGCATATAGCAAATGACATTTTTCCTATTACTTAGTAAATTGCACAGGGTATCTGAAGCCAGCCATAAGCAAAACACACTTTAATTGTCAATTTAAGTGGGATCACTGTGATATGGTTTCTAAAACTCAATGTAGACCGTTCTAATAGGATTCATAACAGCACAGACACACTTTCTTATTTGAGATGAAATTGCATGTAAACTGTCCTACGCCAAATAAAAGGTTTTTATTTAAGTGACTTGGTTACTTGAACAATGGTGGAACAATGGGGAAGTCTAGAAAAATTATCTTGTAATGTGTATTAGGATTTTCTTCAGAATCAATCTCTATAGCAGTCACATGTACTGTTTCAAACTGTGATCTTGTTCTTCACCATCTCATGGTGATATATAGAAAATGTAGTCTTTGCCATATCTAGCAGATTTTTTATAAAGTTTGTCATAAGATTGACTGATACTGAAGAGATTCTTCTATGACACATTCAGGCTTTAAATCCAATCCTTTGTAATTAGTACAAAGTTCAGTACACCATACATTTCAGTGTAGAGTTTTGATCAAGTGTGTAGATTTAGAGTATAGAATCACAGAATTATAGACTGCTTCAGTTTGCAAAAGACCTTTAAGATCATCAAGTTGACCCATTATTCCAGCACTACCAAGCCCACCACTAAACCATGTCCCTAAGTGCCACACCTGCATGTCTTGTAAATACCTTTAGGTATGGTTATTCAACCACTTCCCTGGGCAGACTGTTTCAGTGCTTGACAAAACTTTCCATTAAGAATTTTTTTCCCTAACATCTCATCTAAACCTCCTCTGGTGAAACTTGAGGCCATTTCCTCTTGTCTTGTTACTTGGGAAAGAAGACCAACCTCCTCCTGGCTACAACCTCCTTTCAGACAGTTACAGAGAGCTCCTCCTGAGTGTCCTTTTCTCTGGGCTAAACACC
>VXBQ01015982.1:757099-825922 GCA_013400175.1 Phainopepla nitens
CAGTGCTGAGTACAGGGGGACGGTCACTGCCCTGGTCCAGCTGCCCACACCACTGCTGATCCAGGCCATGGTGCCACTGGCATTCTTGGCCACCTGGGCACACACTGGTTAAAGGCCAGATGCTGTCAGCCAGTACCCCCAGGTCCTTTTCCACTGGAGAGCTTTCCAGCCACTCTTTCTCAAGCCTGTAGCACTGCATGGGGGTGCTGTGACCCAGCGGCATGGCCCAGCACTCAGAGTTTATGAAATTCATGCCACTGGTCTCAGCCTATTGATCCAGCCAGTCTAGATCCCTTTGCAGAGCCTTTCTGCCCTCCAGCAAATCAGCACTACCACCTCAGTTGGCGTCATCTGCAAATCTACTCAGGGTGCCCTTGATCCTGTCACCCAAAGTATCAGTAAAGGTAAGAAATAAGACTGGCCCCAGTACTAAGTGCAGAAGAACAGCACTTGTGACCAGCCACCAACTGGATTTAACTCCATTTGCCACCACTCTCTGAGCCACCCAATCAGTTTTTTTCCCAGGAAACTGTACACCCAACTAAGTCATGAGTAACCAGATTGTCCAGAATGCTGTGAGAAAGGTTTTGACACTGAAGGTTGATTTAAGCACATTTGCATGTGTTTTTAAGGCAAGTGTCTAACAGTGGAAGTAATAGAATAGAGAATTCTCAAATGTCATTTTCAATACATTAGCTTAATGATTCTGGTTCAAAACAATGTTGCAATGAGAATTTCACTACTGTTCTCCAAGTGGAATAATTCTTAAGTTCCTGAACACCAGGGATCACAGGGCAAAGCCTGTTGACACTACCTGATCTCAACAAGTTTCAACATCTGAAAGCTGCTTACTGGCTAGAAAGAACAAAAAAATAACAATGCCTAATAATAATAAAATAACAAATTTTTCAAAAAGCCAAGAGAATCAATAACATGACACTTCTCTGTAATAAAATTATTTTAATATGAACAATATTTGGAAACCCAGACAATAATATTAGCAGTAATAACTACAAACAGTCAAAGCAATGAACTACAGTGAAACACGTCATGTGGTGCTTCTAAAAAATACATCACAGCTTTTTCTTCAATACAATATAGATTTATAGCACTAAATGAATGCAATCTCTTCCTCAGAAAAGCTTCTTGTGGTCTACTCCCACCACACAGCTTTGTACAAACTTAATAAATATTTCTCTGAATTAATTTTGTATGAGAATAGAGTTCAGGCATCTTGCTAACAGGTTTTAATTAGCCTCCTTGATCTCTAGATCAAGATCTAGATTCTACGTCTCAATATGTGAAACACTCAGAGAAGATCTTATGTTGAATAGACAAAGAAATAGAAACAAGGTTCTTCAGACTGATTTTAGGGAACATTAATATAACTAAAATTCAAGTTCTTTAGAGTCAAGTTATTGACAGTAATGTGGCATACTGATTAACACACACAGAGCTCTCCCAGCATGGACAATTATATACAGTTCATATACATCATATGTATATGAACTATATACAATATCATCATATACAGTGCATTTTCAGCATGCTGGCAGAAAAAGAAATACACATGGTTCTCCAAGGGCTTTCCAAGAATTGCATAAATATTTTGGACTGCGTTTTTGTGGGGTTTTGGTTGGTTGGTTAGTTTTGGGGTTTTTTTGTTGTTTTTGTGGTTTTTTTCTTTTAATGATCTTAACTGACTGGAATTATTTTATTATTTTTAAAAACCAAACATGGAGTCTGAGATCACAAAAGTCCTGAGAAAGAGAAAGATAAAAGAATAAGAACTCTCTTAATAACTCCAGGAATTTGTTGATCAGCTTTTAGAAACCAAGCCAAGATTGCCAGTCTTGGAGAAATTTGTCGCCAAAAACAACTAGGTAAAGGATCACATACACATTCAGTAGAGATTTGGATAACTCTCTGCAGCAGATTGAGCTGTTAGAGAATTCCAATGCTCTCCACCTGGCCCAAGTGTAACAAATTCCACACATCTTTCTCAGGACTGGGATTTACCATGAGGAATTGCCTAGTTTAAAGCAAGGTGGCAATGTAGATAGAGACCAAATCACGCTCTGTTACTTCAACCATAAGTCCTGACCAGCTTGTTGCTATACTTGGAATTGAAACTCAGAGGTATCTTTTCATGAAGCAGGAAATACTGGATTTCCTATAGTTACCTCTATCAGCCATAATAATTTCAAGATATACAGTATCTAGTGGCTGTCACTGACATTTTTATTTAAAGGGTTGAGTTTATAGCATTAAAAATACACACAGCAATAAAATTGCTTTTGAGGTTGATTAAATACCTCAGCAGAATAGATGTTCATTCTTTTGAGAATTGGTACAAAGACAGCAAGACTAGATGAAAGGAAACAAAGGATTTAATCAATGTTATTGCAGGATAGAAGCTAATTTCCTACAGAGACAAATCTCTTTCATATTATCTGTACATTCCCTTTGTGCAGAAACTTTTCATATCATTCACATAATTTTTTTCATCTGTGAAGAGTCACTGTCATAAAGAACAAGAGAGAATGAGAAAACTGAGTTTTGAAAGGTTTCTTTCTTTCTTTCTTTCTTTCTTTCTTTCTTTCTTTCTTTCTTTCTTTCTTCATACACTTTGATTTAGCAGTTCTGAAGAAATTTATGAGGAATTTTTTGCATTTTGAAGAATGCTAAAAATATTTTAAGGATGTTTATTCAAAGGAGATAAAAGAACCCCAAGAAAATTTTTCAAAATTTAACATTTTGGGAAAACAAAACCTTCTAAACTCAGAAAGGCCATATCTTTTAGAATGGCTGGAATTGAGCAGAGAGGTTAAATGGGAAGACACCTGTGGTTTTGCCTATGCTTAATGCTGACAGATGTTTTGAACAGATGAGGAGGGGAAAAGAAATGCAAAATTTAATTGTTCAGCCAAAGAAATGTAGAATTTAGAAACAGTGAGTGGAACTCTCAGTTTTCTTAAAATCTCTCAGCTGTTATCACTGGATGTAATCCTGCTGTAGTCAAATGTGTAGAGTGATGTCATCTCTTGCTCGTGGTTTCCCAGGAAGCTGTGCCCCAAAATGGCTAAAGGTAGAGGTGTCCCTGCCATTTTGTACCTATGTTTGCAACTATACTTGCAAAAATGAACTTTGGTACTGACTGGGTATTGACTTTGAATACAGAACACAAACTGCAGAGTGTGCAGCACATCACACAGAAGCGACATATAGAGTATCTCACACATGCTCCACTGGCTCTCAATTAAAAAGATTCAAACCTAATTCAGTGTGGCTGTTTTAATCTCCAAGGCTGAGGTACCAGGAATTCACTCCTCCTATTGTGAGCCATCTAGACAGATGGAAGACAGGGCACAACTGTGAATCAGAAATGGCTTAGTGGGAGAATACAGAGTGTGCAACTCCTTATCACAGGAAAACAGAGTCAGACTCAGCCTGGCAATCTCTGGAGCAGAACACTCCTCCTCCTCCACTTCAACAAATTATGCCACAATAATGAAGACTAGCTGCGTGACAAGGGAAGGGACATAATGGAGGGTGAGAAGAAAAACAACTGGAAAAGAATGACTGAATTGAATAAGAGCACAATATGGTTCCTTTCTGGCAGAGTCTATGCAGTTCTCAGTTTTGTTTTGGTGGTTTAGTAATGTGTTAATAAACGAGATCTTAAAGAAACTAAGGTTATCTGAACACCATAATTCATGGCCAGGGAAAAAATTATTTCAGATGAGCATGGATTTTTTTCTTTCTTATTCTTCAAATGTAAGAAATGTTCATGCTTCACTGATTCAACCAAATTTTTGCACTGGAGATCACAAAATTTGTTATTCCTATTATCCAGAGAAATTCCACAGGACAGGTTTATGATTGCCCAAATAAATAAATTAAATAATCTTTCCGTGAATCTTAAGATATTATTGAAACAAAGCAGCAAACAGTAGTATTGTATTGAATATAATAATACTTCTAAATTATTTCTTGAATTATTGATGGACTATTGACCCACTCAGAGTATCTTTAATAACCCATTCCTAGCATCTACACTTACAAGTATTTACATCTTACCAATGTATTAACAGAAGAGTAGATGAAACCATGAATTTAATCTTTTCCTCAATCTATCCTTCATTGTTTTTAATCTATCAGATCATTTTATCATGTACAATGTTAAACCTAAAAGTTATCCAACATTAGTTTTACCAAGTTACAGCAAATAGAAGAGTCTATTAGGTCATTCTCATCTTTTGACAAATTGATTTTTGACAATCTATCTAAATTTAAAAAAATAATTAGTTTTTGTTTTGACTACAAGAGTAGTGATATGAACATAACACTAGCCAACTGCGATGATTATGTAAAAAATACTAAAATTAATAAGAAAGGTACCTCTTTTTTTGCTGTGTTCTGTTTTGCTATGCTACCAAGAAACTAAATTTTGTTTAATTTTATTGGCATATAAACAAAACAGAACCAAAATAACGGCTTCATTAACATCCTCTGATCAGATCCAGATCCAAGCTTGCAGGGTTGCCATTTGGGAAAAACAAAACAAAATCAACCATTCCGTAAGGAAAAAAACCAAACCTTGTAACGTTCCAGTGTTAAAACCTGCTTTTTGATTAATAAATTAACAAGATAATTCTGGAGTCAGCAAAGAATAATAAATATGATCTCACTATAAAATACTGTGCAAATAACTTGCAGACACCAAAGCACTTCCAATTAATATACAGCTCTGAAGGTGTTTTGGATGAATGTGCTTTCATATCTCTGCAAATCTCTATACAGTTTTGCATTCACATATATATATGTGTACAGCTAACTTAAGATGTTTACCTGTTGTTGAAAACTTTTATTGATTTACATACCGGATGTTATGCTAATTCAATATGTTAACACACTAAGAGAATCCACAGTCTGCATTCTAATTTGGATAGCAGTAGTGAATCTGTGTGAGTGGTCTTTTGGCCACTCCACAAGAGCCTGATGAGTTTTATTTCTCATATTCTCTGGCGGGCTTGAAGTGAAATGGGTGAGATTCAGGACAATTCAGTCAGAAGTCACTGGGCTTTTGAGGTCCACAGTAATGACACAGTGTATTAGAGCATGAGCAAAGATTATGGGGATTGTCTGCCCTTTCAGAAAAGCCACAATTTCTTGTGGCTAATACCAAAATAAAGTGGAACATCAAACTTTTTGGTGTACTTGATGAAAAATGGACTAAAATGTATTTCCAAAGACAAAATGGCTTACAGAAAGAAATTAGCCTCCCTAGCCTCTGTAAATTCAAGTAGTTTACCGCCTGTAGCCTTCTCTTGCACTAAACTATACACTAGTGTTCTAGTCACTGGGAGAGGTAGACAAAGTACACAGATTAAATATTCCTATACAAATAGCAAAACCCATTATCATATATGCCATGTTGTTAGGCACAAGCCTAATCCCTGTTTCTCCTCCAGCTGTAGATTTTCCTCTCAGATCTACTATCCGAGTGTCAAAAAATGCATCCCTCATCTCAAAAAGTGTAAGACAGAAAAGCTGACTAATGTAACATAAATCTCTGTAAAATACTTCACTCATGTAAGTGCATGCACAAACACACACAGAGGGTTTGACCAAACTGTGTGTAATACTTTGCTTCAAGACCAAACAGATGTCTGTATAATATCTCTTCTTTCCTGATCCTCAGGGCTGTCTGAGCACTGCATAATTCCTTCTGAAGTTTAAGTCCCTTTCTAACACTGAGGATCTCAGTAGCTGTTCTACTTTCCAATAAGAGTCCATATAAGCAGACAAAGACGCTGGTGATAGTATTGTTGTTTTCTCAATTGACCTCTTTTAGCAGTTTCAAGTCCTCTACAATGTGATAACCTGGTGTTATAATAAGAACTGATTTAACCTGGGACCAATTCTGGCTTGTTCTTTAGCACAGAATTAGGAACTAATTATTCCTACATTTTTATGAGTTTTAGTATAGTAAAGCCAGCATTTATCTCAGTCTCCCAGATAACTGCAAAAAATCATCACTTCTCATTTTGAGAGTGAACAAAATAATTGAAACAGATAAATTACAGTTTGGAACAGATAAATGATAATTGCACTTGCTGTAAAGAAAATAAACCAGTAAACCAATAATATATTGTGAGCTGTCCAAGATGTTTCCAAAGAAGAGTGTCTCGGAGTTAAATTTCTTGAGTGACCTTCTACAGTAATGTTCCATGTAACATAAATTAGAAGAAATCACTTGGATATAAAGAGGATTGGTGTGATATATTGCAACTAGAAAAAATATTAATAAAGAAAGTCATTTTGAAAAACGTCTCTTGCATGTTTTCTTACAAATAATGTAGAAAGTTAGCATCATGAAGACAAAGGCTTACGCTCTTAGTCACAGTTTTCAGAGCTATGACCTCTGTCAAACTCTATATTTTAAAATAAGAAATTGATTTTCATATGGAAACGAACAGTGTTCACCTGCATTTGAGCAATACGAAAATTGGAAAACTCAGAAGAATCTCCTGGGTTTTAAAGTAAATAGTCTGTTTTATAGCTTTTGAGACTATCCACAGAAACTTATTCCCTTAACTGCAGTAATTTAACACATATTTATTTAATGTTGGAGTGGGAGTGTTTTACAAGTTATTCACTACTGTATTAATTTGTCTGGCTTTCATTGCATTTTCCTGATATATTTTTAGAAGTTAAAATCCTGACGTCAGAACTGAACAAAAAGGAATGGCTCCAGAATCCTGGATTGCAGAAATGGAATTCAAATAACCAGATATTTATTACTGACTACTAAAATCAAGCAAATTTGAAAGCCATATCCAAATATAGACAGGTTAGATCCTACTTAAGCTATTGTTCTGATAAGGAGTGTGGTGGGAAAATAATTCTTTTACAAATGCTTTTTTTTTGTTGGGTTTTTTTTTGTTGTTTTGATCTTGGCTTTTCTAGTAGGAAGAGGCTGATTTTATGCTGAGATTCTAAACATCATATCAGAGACCTTTCTTTAAAAAAAGGTCCATTCCTATGTATCTGCATAATTACTACTCCAGCCATAGAAAAATGAATAATCCCAAATGTTCCATGCAATTCTAAATCAGAGACAAGAATTCAATCTTATTTATAGAATAAATAAGAGGTATCATCAGGGTTGGAAGGTAATAAAACAGAGAAGTTAAACAAAACACAATGCAATTCTTTTAGTTTGCATCAAATTAGTTGACTAGCTACCTTTAGCAATCTCACCTTAAAATTTGGTAAGATACAAAGACAAGACAGCCTCTGCTTTGATGTTGCTAGTTGAGATCAGTTTTTTACTTTCCACATAGATGTTATTTTAGTGAGCAAAAATTGCCTCTGTCTCCAAAAACATTCTGCAGCCTGATGTGTGTATCAAGCCAAAAACAACTTTCCCCCAAAAGACACCCATCTAGTTTGAAGATGGAGAAAGGTACAGGTTACAGCACAAGAAGGTTATTACTGCTGATCCTGTGGCTATTTCTCTGTGGACAAATATGAATCTATGAAAGCAGCTGCTGGATGCCCTGTTTTCATGCAAATATCCCCAGCGATATCAGATCGTGCAGCATATCCTTGGCCAGTGTAAAAATCCCCCCTCTCTTCTATCATGCTGACATCTGAAGCACCCAGCAGAGAAAAAGAGAATGTGGCTTGTAAACAAATTACTTCTTCACTTATTATTTGGAGAAAAAGAAAAGGTAATGGAGGAGCAAGAGAAATATTGGGCAGTATTTTGGGGCTGTCTGTGACTCTCATGCAAGTCTTGGCAGATGCTGAGTGAGATATGGAGCAAGAGCTCGCTTCTTCCCCAGCAGTTACTTCCCTCAAGTTGGTTTTACTTTTCTATAAATACAGTAATGGGGCAGGAAGGGAATAGAGCATTGAATTCTACTTGAATTCTGACTTACCAAGAGGGTAAGTCCAATTCTGACTTACCATTCCTTGGGAATGGTCCCAATTAAGAGAATGATGAGACATAATTACTGGTGTGCAGTGCTCTGGTTGGGAGGTGTTTCACACTGCTTTCCTTGCCAGGGATGGCAGTAGTAGCTCAGAGACTAGCTGGGGGCACTTCGACTTCATCAGACTGGGCACAGGTGCAGAGTTAGCACTACATCAGCCTGAATACACAAAAATACCCCTCATAAGCCTGAGCAGATTGTCTGTACAGAAACAGGCCATGGGTAGGCAGAAGCACCTTCAATCAACCCTTTTTGTTCAGGGCCCTAATTTAGTTTCCAACATGCACATCCAAATGCTGTTCTTTCACACATCCCTGCTCTTAAATTGTTGATTTTTTCAGGCTGAGATTTATACTTATATTTCAGAGCTGTGTCAGCCCTTGTGTGCTGTCCATAAGGTGGCTTTGAAACATATATGCGTACACTTAATCTACAAAAAAGGAAAATATTCTTTACAAAGTTCCCAAACTGTCTATGAGGTCAGTACAAGCATTTTAAGCACTAAAAGTGCTCACATGGACATGGGCCAAACCACGTGAACAAATTCAGTGCACTGTGCAAAAGGACCATTTTACATCAGTAAGTGATATATCCCAAAAGAAAAAATCATGCAAATATTGATTTTTGGATTGGAGATTCCTCCTGCCTTGGCCTCGTATGCGACAGCTCCACTTTCGTGAAAATTCAAAAACATTATGAAACAACACCCAGTATGAGATATTTACTGGCCTTTAGGCAGGAAGAACTCTCTCCTTGTGTTCAAAGAAGCTTACTAACTTCAAACACCCATTTATCATGCCATTAACTTCGTACCCAATTTCATAAAGAGCAAAGCAGCCTTTTGAGGGGAACTCACTGCTGAATTAAAGCTCAAATGGTTGTCCATTGTTCCTTTGCCACAGTACACAGGTTCCTGGTGACATTCAGCTAATGAATTTTCTTGATGATTAACTACCCATTCCATGGGATCATTGCAATAGAAACATATTAGCTCCTACTGCAAGTGAGGTGGATGTGTCATTACGGCAAGTGAGCTGGGTTTGATTTTTTTCCTCTTCCTCATCCTCCTTTTCCTTTCAAAAAGTCTGAGCAAAACTTGGGAAAGTATCATCAAAATTCAGCATGCTGAAAAGAAAATGCTGCTCTATTGAGCAATAAAATGTATTTAGGTGCAGCTTTTTCATTAACTGTTGAGTTAGAAGAAAAGTAAAATGCAGACAGGAATATAAATTAGCTCCTATTTGGAATTTTTATATTTATGTTCATTATAATTGTAATTATACCAAGCATGATCCAGAAGTAAGTGGAAAAAAAAAAGGCCATGTAGACACTGTAGATGTATTTCTTTGAGAAGAGACCTTATAATTAACTGTAGATATTCTCTTTCTTTTCTGTTGCCCATTTTCATTGCAGTTCACATTCTGAAAGTACTCTGCTGTTGCTTAAACTGCACTGACACCTTGTGGCACTGAAATAGAAGAATCTTAAAAAAATTAAATTTATATCTTCATGAAATATGAATTACATTGTTTACCTTCAAGTGCCACTGTCTTTAACTCCAAAGTTGGTTAGCATTTACTTGCTTGCAATCAGAACTGGGGTCAATCTGCCACAATCTAACTAAAATTCTGAGATGTCATGACAGAATTATAAAATTGTTTGGTTTGGAAGTAGCCTTAAAGATCACCTAGAAGAACACTTTTTTCCTGTAAAACTGAATGTATGTGAAGTCTGTTGACTAAAAATCCCATATCTGTGAGCATATACACTCAAACCCTTTCTCAGACACATGCACCGAGAGACAAACCATTAATCTCTGTGCTGGTGTTTTATCACCTTGGCAACAGCAAAGTGTTCAGAAAAACTTCAGATCTTTTTATCCTTGAGAATGAAGACAAGATACAGGCAATCATCAGCTGAATAGAAATCTCCTAGTGGAAGTCCATGTACAGTATAGAGAATTCAGGAGTGAATTAGGCTCTAGTTAATTCCAAAGGAATATTTTTTTTGGCTTATCAGAAGGTGAGGAAATCTTTTATGATGCTCCACTGCAGGCAAAGTAAAAAGCAAACTATTGCTATGTATAAAGAAGGTTTCATGGGGAGGTAGCCACAGCCCTTTTTTTGTCTGTCATTGTATAATTCCCCCACTGAATGTTCCTAAATCCTGCAAGTACTATCAGTGATTTTATGACCATATCAAAGGAAACCACATGTCCCTGTGAAAAGACAAGAAAATAGGTGCACACTTCAACTCCTAAGATGAAGCAGTCCCCATCACAGTCACATTGTATTAGTCGGTACTGCAGCATCTGAAAATGCCTTATAATATTGCATTAGGGGCACAAGACCTTGTAGAGATAGAGAAATATTATTATACTTCTTCTACAAATGGAAAATTGAATCAGAGGGAGATAAAGTTGGTTGTCTGACTGGAGAGGAAAATCATGTGAAGTGAGGAATTTATGTGAAAGCATCAAATAGAAGTGAAGCAGCCAGTCTCTGAATTAGCTGGCACATCGTTGTCCAGTTCATTTGTTTTGTCCCATTATTTCTTCATGTGAAGTGTATAATATCTGTGATCAGAGAATCACAGAACCATAGAAAGGTTTGAGTTGGAAGGAATCTTAAATATAAGCCAATCCCAAACCCCCTGACACGGGCAAGGATTTCTTCCACTAGTCCAGGTTGCTCAAAGAGCTGTCCAACCTGACCTTAAACACTTCCAGGAATGAGGAGGTGTTCAAGTACCACGTTCTGTGGTGTTTGCGCAGATGCTGGAAAACAGAATCCAAAGGAATTCTTCTTGGGAGACTAAGGAGTTAAAAAAAAGGAATACAGGTAGATCAAATTGAAACAAAACATTCTAATTTCTGAAAGCATTTGGCTTTGGGAAAAGATCTTAAACAAATTTTCTGACTTTACTTACAGTTCTGCTTGCACCAACATTATTTGAACTTTTGTGTGAGGTTTCTACAAGTGTTTCAGAAAACTTGCTTTACTTCCACGTGTGCTTGCAGAAAAGCAATAAAAATGACTAATGGACTTTACCAAAACAGGCAACTGAAATTTTCCCAGTCACATCCATGAAGTCAAATATTGATTATTTTTGCATGGAATCTTTTCCTACTCTTAATGTACAATATACCTACAATGCCACTGAAACTAAGTCTAGAGCAGTCCAGCAAGTTTCCTGATTTTTCTTATGCTCGCTTTTTTGGCTTGCTGTTTTTGCTTCCATACTGCAGGCAGAGCTGGCAATAAAGACATGCCTCAGGGACACCTTGATGGAACATGTGGTGCTACATGCAGGAGGAGTAAAATACAGCTCACCCAAGCAGTTGATAAAATGTATCTATTATCACATAGAATATGGCATAATTGGAATATAAGACTTTGTTGTAAATAAAAATCTTCTGGGCTACTCAGGTTTCCTTTCCCAAGAACTAAATAAGCATAATTATATAAAGATCCTGGGTAATATTGCACCAATTAAATAACCAATGAATAATCCTTGTATATTGGTGTGTTGATTTCTAGAAATGTGACACTCTAAGAATCTTCTCACAAGAGTTTATATTACTTTTTTACAACTCTTCTAGTATTTTCATTCCTTTCTGCTGCTAAATGTTGTTTATTTTGCTCTACATTTTCTCGCTTCCCATGTCTTCTGCTTAAAAACCTAATCATTAGGAGCAATGAGATAAGGCTGCACTATATATTTTGCTTTAACAGATTTAAATATGGAAAAATACAAATTTAAGTCAATAAAGGAAAAACTTTACTACATACAGAAAAGCTTTAACCACTCCCATATGACCTTGATAAATGTGAAGTCCTGCATGTGAGAGAGTTGAAAACCCCTCATTCCCAAATCTTAGCATTTGAGGATTGACTGTGTAACAATCCTACAGAAAAGTCTTGGGGGGTGACACAGCAAAGAAGAGCAGCAGCACCCTTGGGTTTCAAGAGCAGGAGCAGATCCAGAAGATCCAGGGGAGGAATGATTCCCCTATAATTCATACTTGTGACATTGCATCCATTTTTTGGCACAGGTTCATTCTTTCACTAATGACATATTTTCATATATGATATGTTCCAATACCTATCCCAAAGAATTATAAAAATCAGAGAAAATTCATTCATTTTGGACCTCACATATCACTTTTTTGCAGAAATACTTATATAGCCAGGCTATAAAAGCAGGGATGATAAACTAACTACAAGGATATTCATGCAGAAGAATTTTCAAGGGAAAGTGATTTATTTAGAGATTTCTAACTGAAAAGATACTTTTTGCAAGAAAACATGCCAAATACCCAGGAGGAAGCTTGATTTTGCATTGCAAAGCAGCCCTAACCAACCTACTTAAGTTCATATTGGGTTTTGGAAGCCTGCATTCTTCAATGCGTTTGATGTGGGTTCTTGGGGAAAAAAATGAAAATCTGTGTTGAGGGGAAGCCTCATCTATTTTAGACTTCTACAGGGATCATCTGAAATCAGTGGGATATTTTTTAATCCTCCTTTTTTAATGCTGAGTAAACTTTTAACATATTTCTTAGTTTCACTACAAATACTTTGAGTGTATTTATTTCCTGTCACATCAGGTACTTATTAGAGGTACCATTTCTCTGCATAGACTGACTTGGCTTTTGTGCTAATTCAACATAAACCTGTATTTGCACCACTGCTGCTCACAGCAAGTCAGCTCCTCAGAGGGATTTAAAAGACCTTCAGTTCAGCATTCCAGAGAATCCACCATAACAGGATGTTCCATTTCAAAGGAAGAGATGAAATCAGATTTTTAAATACAAAATACAGTGCGATGTGATATTCAGCATGCACCTTTGTTCTATTTTAACAACATTAGGGGCATGAAAGTTTCTGTTTGCTATTACTAAAGATCTTTAAGTGTTCTTACAAGGATGTTTTTTAAGAAATGCAAATAAAGTCTACCTAAGGTCATAACAAACTAAAGGGACATGCATTATGCTTTAAATTTACTCCAGTTAATACAACGCAGCATTTCAGGCTTACAGTTAAAATAGCAGGAGAAATGAATTTGTTTATATGAAAACTTTTTTGAGGAGAGTAGAAATATAAGTGGTTTTTAGAGGCATAGTTTTAATATTTTTCACACTTTTCCCCCAACATTGATTTTATTTTCATTCCTCTCAATCAAAAACTGATTTACTTCAGAATGAAGGCCACAGGCACTGGAATTTGTGCTTTAGTGACTGCCTCAAAAAAAAAAAAATATTCTGAGGAAACATTTCAAACAGTTGCAGCAATGTGACCATGGAGAGACTATTTAGAAAAGCACTTTCCCAAAGGTTTTTATTTTACCCCTTTGCTACAGTCCAGCTTGGTGCTCTGCTCCAAGTTGTTTCTATGGAAGCCTCCTTCAGCACATTTGAATAAAACATTCAGTAGTTTTATGACTGATACAATTTATTCCAATAACAAACATAAAAGCTGGGAAGACAGTGATTCAAAAGTGAAAATGGGTTGCAAGAAAAAAATATACAAAGAATACAGATGTTTAATGTAGTGATTCTCAAGATTTGTCTTATCACAATGGACACATCACATCCATCGGATGCAAAAACAACTTTTTAGAAGTTGGATGAAATTTGTTTTAAATAGACTGATTTTCCAGGAATGCATGTTTCCTGTCTATTGTGATATCTTAGGGACAGAAGTGTAATTTCATCTTCTTGTTTGCCCATAAAAGAAAATATTTTCCTTTGACAATTATGCTTTATGTTAGTGTTCTATATTAGAAAATGTTTTTAAGCAGCACTCCAAAAAACCAAAACTTTTACAGAGATTATATGGCATCAATTTTTTGTCTCTATCATCCTATATTTTGCAAATATAAACTGCAGTAGATAGGGAGGTTGTTTTGAGACTTGCAGATAGTACAGAAACTTTTAGTTGCTGAGGATTTTGGACTGGTTTGTTTGTTTTCATTTTGGGGTTTTTTGTTATTGTTGGTTGGTTGGGTGGTTTTTTTGGTGGGTTTTGGTTATTGGTAGGGTTTTTTTTTTTTTGAGATATTAGAAGAGTTTCTCAAAATATTAGTCTGCAAAGTCAGTCATGCAGTTCCACATAGTTAATAGGAACAGGCACCAGCCAAGCAAGAATCCAATTTGTAAAAGCATTCACTTTATCACATCACCCTAGAAAGATGCTCTATGTAGTAAATACATGAACCATTCATAATAAATGACCCCAAGGGAAAAGTGATTAATCATATTTCAGTTGTTAGTTTAGCAAGGTGAAACATATTCCAGTGGAAGAAGATTGCCTAACTGATACATATTTAGAGGCACAAATTCAGGGGCCCAATAAATGGGCATAAAATCTATAGTATGCCATCTATTTCAAGAAACTTCTTTGCTAAATAAAGGGTGGGGAGACTTCTATTTAAAACACAATCAAACAAACATTGGAAAAGAGTGATCTCTTCTGGCACACACATGGACTGGTCACATGGTTGATGTATGAACAAGCGTAGGATCATGTTAAACAGATGGCACACAAAACACTTCCCTTTTTGCTCTACTTCCCAAAGGAAAAAACAATTGACACACAAGATATGCTATGACATATTTTCACAGCCTGGTTTGCATTTAGATGAAATATTCCAGACTTTTTAAAATGGGATGCTCTAACACAGTCTTGGTTTCAAAGATCTCCCCTACCAAAGCTTCTTAGGTTTCTGTTTATTTTCATCTTCTTACAGAAATGTAGTGGTCAAAGTCAACTCCAATTTCAGCAGATGCTGCAAAGAGCATTTGATTTTTCCAGTAGCCTTTTGCAGTGGTTCATCTCCACTCATCTTGTGCAATGGAAGCACAACATGAAACACAAATCTACTTGTGTATTTCATCTTAAGTAATTAGTGAGACATGTAATATCTGTCTTCAACCAGGTCCTTTGCCACTGGAACTGCTCACAATGAGATCTAAGCACTGTGACAGTCAACATGTTCTATGAGCTTCACTGGACACTGAATTTCCACCTCGTATTTCTGGCAATTCTATTTCTGGTTTTTTATAGAGAGGAAGTGGTTAAGAGGAAAGGCTATTAATTTTGTTTCTAATCAAGCATAAGTACAATGAATGACTAAGTAATACTCATAGGCACTGATACTCCATAATTTAAGTTTGATAGTAAATGGGTTTATTCTTCTGTTAAGATGAGTCCCTGACAAAGTTTCCATGAGCTTCGAAGAGAAATCACATGCCGATTTTCTTAGCACTGTAAAATTGTTTTTCCAATTTCTTTAATAAATGAACACTTTATACTGTTTTATCAAAAAGAAAGTATCACGATCCTCCTGGCCTTTGTTTCCTTACAATCAATCATTTCTGTATGCAAGGCTCTGCCCTCAAATCCTCTATACTGAGACACAGTATTTCGCTATTGTCTAATGAATAACTCTTTCTACACTCCCAACTCATTGGAATATAATAAGCTTTTTATTCATAGTTTGTCTTGTTGTACTATAGCATTATTGTTATTACTAATCCCATCATCGTGTAACAGTAAAATGTGACAAATCAGTTCTCTGTTACCAGTCTGGAATTGTTACTTGCTAAAGTGCTGCCTTTTACCTCTGATAAAAATCTTGCATTAAATTTTCTTCCAGTACAATCCTTGAAATCATTAATTTGACTGAGGAGTGATGCCAATGACCAATGAAGAGATTTTTTTCTGTTTTAATCCCAGTAATGAATTCTTTATCTGTAAGTAGGCAGGTCTTCTATTTTCAGTCTGGATCTGTTTAGAGTGTTACAAATACACACAATGAGAACAGACTAGGTTGGGGTTTCTTCCCTTCTGTATTAAAGTACCTCTGAATGCACACTCTTTTGGTTTTTTTAATTTTTGACTTCATGATTTCAGTGAAAGGGACAGGTTTTGCACAAAGACATTAGCAAGGGGTCTTTGAGATACTACCTCCATGACCTTAGTCAAATTAATAATTGTCGCCTCTAGGAAGTGGTGGGTTTTTTTGTCCCCAGCTGAAAATGAAGACAGAAATGGGCATTCCACCCTTCCCTTCCCAAATTTTGTCTGATTTTCCCATTTAGACAAAAAGGTCTTTGTCACTAGGAGGTCATTTTTACATCTAGGTATTTTTGGCCTCTTATCTCTACTGGGACCCTTACTGATATAAATATATGGTATTAAGAATACAAAATCATAGAGAAAGTGCTTCACCCCTTAAAATGTAGCATGTGAGAGTGAAATTGATGTAGCTTTATTCCTACCTGTCTAGTGTCTGTACAAATTCTTGATTAAAACCAATTAATACAAATTATAGTCTTGGATGATTTTCATACCATCCTAGCAAAGTCATTATAACTAAAGAATAAATTTAAATAATTGTACAAATTATACATATTGAAAGTTATTGGAAAAAGGCTAAAGAACATCAAAACAGCCATTTAAAAACCAAGTTCAAACTTCTTATCTTTTCTTTCAAGCTTAGTAGCTTATTCAACTCACTAAATAGAAGGGTGACCTGATCATTGTGTTGAAGTACATTAATAATAACAATAATACCTATTTAGGGGAAGTTCTGCTTGAAAAATGTGTAACAAAAACATTCTTGAAAGTGGAACTTGGAAAATTAAAATTTGAGCTATTTTACCTCAGTAAAGCAGTTCTGGGGAGTGAGAGAATTGTTATTTAACCAAGTTAATTTGAGACAGAAGTCTTGCTATCCTGTGAGAGGAGAGAAAGAAGATATCAGAAAAAAAAATTCAGAGATAGGGTTGCAAAGCATTGGAACAGAGTGCCCAGGGAAGTGGTAGCAATTCCAACCCTGGAATTGTTCAAAAAAAGTGTGGATATGGAGGACATGGTTTATGGCAAACACGTTTTTGGTACTAGTTCGATGGTTGGATTGATGATCTTAAAGGTCTTTTCCAACCTCAATGCTTCTATGATTCTATTAAAAAAAAAAAAAAAAAACAAAACCAAACCCAAGAAAAACAAACAAACAAACAAAATTAAAAAAAAAAAAACCCAAAGGTAAATACTGCACCCAGCCTCAAGACCTCAAGAGAGGTTCGAAAAGACAATGGAAGGAACCTCCAGTGGTCAGCCTCACCCCAGTCCCTGGAAAAGCCATGGAAGTCAGTCCAGGAACACATTGCAGAGCACATGAAGGAGGTGGTGATTTGGAGCAGTCAGCACAGATTTGTGAAGGATAACTCAGAGTTGATCCAAAAATTGTCTTCTGTGACAAAAATGTCTGGATCTCTGGCTAAGGAGAGAGCACTGGCTGTCATCTACCTTGTCTTCAGCAAGGTTTTTGAACCCGTCTCCCTCCTCAGGGATTTTCAAAATTCCTTCTAAGCAACCTTGTTTGAATTGAGGTTTGACCATGAAGAAGTGTGTTTATCTCTATCTGGAGCTCCTAAAAATGGATTAGAGTATGTTATTTTTTTCTCCAGCTACTAGTAAATTTTCTATAGTTTATAAAGGATTTTATGTCCCTAGATGGTGAGCAGTGTTCATTCTAAACTTTGCAATTATAGATCCTTTTGTGCACGGCTACCAATAGACCAGGATTTCTGGGTTGCTTTTATTAGCATGGACATTATTTAGAGATCTGCTCTAAATCAAAAACCACAGAGTGGAGAAAGACCACAAGGGAAGACTTAAAAATAAGCCACCAGGAAAAAAAACCTCTTTCCTAGATTTATTTCCATATTAGAGGTGTAACACTAGGCACCAAAAAATTTTCAACACAGATAAACTATAAAATAAACTAAAAGATAAACTATTCACTATTACTGTGAATATGTTCTCGTGACACTTTCAAACAGGTATGAAAGAAGTTATGGACAGAATGCTATGAAAAAACCACACAAAAATGGCTTGTGGGTCTAGCATTTCAATGTAGCTTTGTTCTTTCCTAACACAGGACAATCAAAACAGATTAGGATTTGTCCTCACAAACACTGCATGAGCTGCACCACAATTACCTTGTTACTCGAGCATCTCAAGGCTTGTTGCTGCCTTAGGCAACATCCCTCGTGCTGTGTCATTGTGCCTTATCATAAATTATACTCATTAACAGCCTACGAATAATGGTGACTTGCAAATGATTTCAAATTTTATTTAAAACTTTATTGCACAGAAGCCTACTTCCTGTTGGATATCCAAAAGCCATGCATAATAAATTGTTTACTTTTTAGTTTATAGTTGTTCCTAATTCTGTTGCTGTTTTACAAATCTTTCCCCAGTGTATTAGAGGCTTAAGTCATGAAGATTCCTGGTTGCGCAACTGAAAGTGAAACAGCATGAAAGGCAGCAGCAGCCGGGACTAGGACTTTGGAGTTTTGAGCATCTTCTGGTCTCTATCCTATTAATCTCAGGCAAATAATTCTGTCTTTGAGTTCCCACTGCTTGTCTCCTCTAGAGAACTTATTACTTAATGAGATACTAAGACCCTACATTCAAATAGGATTTCTGCAATACAATATTCTCTACTTCTAATTTAGATTTCCTGAGCAATCTGGTGGGGGGGGGGGGGGGGCGCGTGGGCAAAGAAGAAGATAAACTTCCATACAAAAACAACTCACCAGAAAAAAAACATCCCAAGGGGCAACCAGGATTTCCAAGCATAAGAATATCTTTCCTGCAAAATGTTGTCTTATCTTGGCAATTCACATATATCAATCAACTTCAGAAGAGATTAGACAAATACTGCGTAGCTTTTCTGGACCCCAGTGTGCATGTAGAGTTCTGAATACACAACTGCAGGTTGAATTTTAATGTTCTCTGAAATGTCTTCTCAGCATGTAAAATTACCATTTCAAATAAAACAAATCTATAGTATACAGGAGAATTTACTTGAGCTGTTTCATAGAATGTCTCTGGACTAGATGCTAAACCCATAAATAATACTTATATTTACATTTTAAGGCTTTTTTACAGAAAAGAAAGGAATTTTTAAAACACACTAGGAACTTTTTTTTTTTTTTTAAATGACAATGGATTCTGGACAAACATCAATCACCCAGACTTATATTTTGGCAGATATTCAGCCAGAGAACTTTTCTGGTGTCACAATATTTAGAAATACCAGAGTTGTCTTTCAAAATCCCTGATGTTTCAAGTTAGCTAGAGAGAAGCTGAGAAATCATAATTTAGGTTTGAGGAGCATTTATCTCAAATATCATACTCATCTACCATGTCAAAATTAAGTGCAATGGACCTATCTTGGGCCCTTATTATGACCTCAGCCCTAGAAAGCTGGGACAGAACACTACCTCAAAGACCTCAGCCCCAAAAATGGCTATAAAGTTTTAGTAGACCATCATATTATCATGCAGTTTGCATCTGCACATCAACTACCCTTGCTTCTTTGAAATTAGTGCAGTAAGTGCACCAGATAAAGCTGGTATTGTCTCTTTCACAAAATATATAATTCCACTTTTCACTGTAAACACTATTTCGTGTATAAGAATGAATAGACTTGTTTGCTTTTCATGGGTAAGGCTCAGCATTCATCAGGCACACTTTTTAGGTAAGACACTCCTAACAACTACTCCTTCCACTAGCGTTTGTAGATGTAAAAAATAAGCAGCAAGATATAAAATCTATTTCCACCACTAACATAGATTTACAAATGCACACATAGCACTGAACCTGTCTCTTTTGAGTTGCTTACTGATTTATTATATTTTCCTTCCTGAATGCACTGTGTAAGATTGGCAACTTTATAAAGTTTTCTTGAGAATCAGAAAGTTGTATGTTGTAATATTGACTTGATAATTCTTCAATGTACCTTTTTTTAGCAGGTTAAAATAATGTATTATTATCACCCCTCATCTAGTTTCACCACCTACAATTCCTGTTCACAGGTGCTTGCAGATGTACCAGCAAAGGACCTCATTCCATTTATAAATAAAATCTCTGCATGCATATCTTATTTTAAGAGATAGCACATTGTTCTGGAAAAAGCACTTCAAAGCTGCTTGTGATAACTACTTTGATATCTAGGTTATAAAGAATGGGAGTAGTATTCACTGTGTTTACAAAGAAAGTGGAATCAGATTCTACCTAATGATGTGGAAGAGAAATAGGCAATATCAACAAGGTGAACCACAGAAATTTAAACTAGCTATGAGGAAAAATAGTGCATAATTAGAGTGATGAAACACTGGAAAAGGTTGCCCTGGTCGGTTGTAGTGTCTCCATCCCTGAAGATAAGCAAAACTCACCTAAACAAAACACTGAGCAACCAAACTTGTCCTTGAAGATAGTCTGAGCTAAGTACAGCTTTGGAGCAGATGATCTCCAGAAGTGTGCACATTTTTTTAAATTGGGTGCCTGAGTTCATACTTACTCATTTGGGAATTATCTACATTAAAATCTTGTTATTTTCCATTGTTAGCAACGAAACTGCTTAAGGCATTCACTGAAGGGACAAAAACTGTACAAAAGACTGGCAAATGTTAATGCGAGAGAAAGATGTAGACTCTACTTTAGCAGATAAAATAACTTAAAACCAGACAGAACCCTGCACCTGGATGGTCCAAGGATAATATAGGAAAAATAGGACTCATCATGATCACAAAAGTAGTTCCCTCTGCTTCTGAAAAATATCACAGAATGCTATAAAATCCTAACTCTCTCAGTAAAAACAGTTGCAAATTTTAGTGTTTTCTGGAGAAGAAAATATTTTCTAATATTTTATGCTGAAATTCTATCAGTGATGTTTCAAAAATTTTCATTTTTCTTTTTTCATATTGCATATGGTGAATTACCATAGTACGATATCCAAAAATGCTTTTCACTTGTTAAGTCATCTGAAGAAAACAGTCATTGACCCTTTACACAAAATAAGGAAATAAATACAATTCTTGAAAATCAATCAATTTTGAGACAATACATAAGCTTCTGTTCCAATATGAACTTACAAATGCCTTAAAAAAGGTGTACAAAGCTAATAATGTTCAAATAGAAACTGAGAAACCAAAAGTATTTATGAATATACTGACGTGCTTAAAAACGGCACATCACCACGTCAGGTTTAGGAGCAGTTCTAGTTAAGTATTCAGAATCATTCTAGTCATCTGAATGCCAGTGAGGAGTAAGAAGCAACTCCAGTGTCATTCATGTCAGAGGTAGAATGAATCCTCTGGAGATGTTTTTTTTCACTAGTCTAAGCTAAGTAGCTAAAACTAGCTAAGAAAAGAGCTTACTTCTCACTTAGGATTTCCATGTTAGTCGAAATGAATCCACACTTATCATATGGAATAGCCTTTTTCTCCTCCAAGAACTGACATAAGCAGTAGCATAAAGCAATGCTAAAAAAATTAATGGGATAAAATCTGAAATGGTTACCTAGTTACACCAAAATTATTGGCAGAGCCCTAAAATATTTTTTTAATCAAAACTGTACCATTAAAACTATTTGAGCAGAGCTATAACAAAAATGTTTGACACAGCTAGGGCTAGAATCAGGCTCTGACGCTTTATCTAAATCCATACCTATGGGTACATCTCCATCAGTTAAGCAGTGGATCAATGGGTGTTTGTCACTACTGAGGCTAATCTGCACAGCACACTTCTTCATGCAGCTGAATTATTTTCGGTGGTAAAATTGGATAATTTCAACCGTGCTTCCAGATTAGAGTAGCCTGCGGTTTAAGATATTCTTCATACCATGGTGGATGTTTGTTGGAAGCCCACAGTGCATGACACAGTATATGACACAATCTAGGTCCTTTCTAATTTAGTTACACAGATGGATCATAAAATCTAGTTTGGCAAGGAGAGGTTGTAGAACTAGGATTATGTTCTGCCACAGATTTCTCTGAATTATGCCAGATGAAAACAATGTTAGCAGAGAAGATCTGTGACATCTAGTTTCGGACACTTTCTTAATCAGGTCGTAAAAGTTGTTCAACAAGATTAAGGAGTTATGTTCTTACATAAATGACACTTTTTTCAAAGGAACGTTCTTGTTCTGGCAATATTTTCTGTTCCTTCCTAAAGTCTTTCATAGGCTGTTTTCCAGCTTCCTCATCTATGGGTACCACAGCTGCACTGGGACCCAGTACCTGCCTATAAAGTGAAGGTGGACACAGTGTAGTCTGGAGAGGCAGAGAACAAGCCAATAACACTATATTATTTGCTGCCTGATTTGATTTCTGGTCAGTGGTGTGATTTCCCCAAAATGAACTGTGACATTTCCTACAGCTGCCTCCTCAGCATAGAAAATAGGATTCTGCTCACCTGGGACTGCCACAAGGGAAAATGCTTGCCAGCTCTAGGTGTGTACACAGTGTAAGACAAAAAATTCTATTCAACTCTGTGATACAGCTCAATCATAATGATTGCTTTTAGAAAAAAGCAGAAAGGTAACACATAAAAGTACATGGGGAGGACCCATTCTTGTTAATTTAATACTTTCATATAAACAAAAGCTTTCCTCAAGATGAGTTTAAGATTGCAGTCTTCTTCTGCAGAGATGCAAAATTTAATGGAAAAAATTGATAAAATTAGCATCTTCCTGATTGCATTTCAGTGTGCAATCAGTAGAGACATCTGTGTTACTTTCCTTTTCACCTTAGTGCATTTTTTAACATGCTCATAATTTTATTCTGTTGATTCGGTTGACTTGCTTCACCAATCATTTCACTACTAAAGGTGCTCTAAAATTATCAATAAAATAAGAGTTTCAAATAAAAATACTCCCCAATTGTGGCAATTTCATAGAACTAGATCCAAGTTTTTTAGTAAAATGTGTTGCACCTGTTTTGCTTCTATAAAATCTATTTACTAGAGAGCACATTTTTCACAGGAAAATCACATAATGCTTTTTGATGCAAATATTTTATCAAGAATTCATAGGCAAGCTGATTTTATGGATCCTCCGTACAAAATATGTTTAATTATTTTTAACTAATGCCTTGCAATGACGGATATCTCAAGTTATAGGTCTAAGAGCAGCTTAAAACAACTAGTTTTGTACCATGGAATGGTAACATACTTTATTTTATATTGACCTGCAGAAATAATTGGGTTCATATATTTTTGGATTCTCATTTATTATTAGATATGTTATTAGTTAAGTGTTTTAAAGGTTGCTTCTGCCAAATAATAAAATATTAGTTTGTTGGTCTATTTTTTATTACACTAACATACAACGTAAGAGTAAAACCTATATGGAGATAAATGGCTAAATCCTTCAGGGCTAACTCCAGTTTAAAAATTTTTATTGGAGATAATACTAATAGTTTGTGTATAACAAATAACTACATTAACACACGGGAACTTTTTAGCGTCAACTTTAAAGCAGAATGACCCAGACACCACAGAAGTTGATAGAAGGCTCTCCTTTGACTGGGATGGAAGAGAACCTGCTCCTGAAAAACACTCTGATACCTTGACTTCTCCAAAATACATCAGATCTGATATTCTGTGTATGTACCACACCACTGAAATCACAGATACTTCTGCCACCTCAGAGTAGGAGTTTTAGGAATGACAGATGAACTGCACCACTGACAGAAGTTGTTGCCTCATCTCCAACACATTCAGAGACTTTTTAATTGTCTTACAACCAAGTTATATTGCAAAAGAATATGGTAAATCACTTTCCTTTAATATGAACATCCATTTACAATGGCAAAGATTTGTTTTTGAAACCCTAATTGAAAGCTCTCCCTGTATTACAATGAAACAAATTGTTTGAATTAAATTGCATGCCACGATGCATTGTCTTAAAAGAACAATCCAAGAAAAACATTCAGACAAAACAAGTTGGAAATATTAAACTATCATAAGTTAAAACAAAACGACTTACCAATCTGCCAGTAATATTTTCATGCCAGTTTAAACAGCAGCTGGGGCCTGGGGAAAAGAGAAAGCAAAAAGATTTGTCTCAGTTGCTTTATACAGCAAGGTGGGAGTCAGAGGATGGTGTCAGTGAATCAGATGCCTCAGGTCATTGGAGTCATCTCCAACACATCAGTGCAGCTTCTCATGTTCTCTGTGGTGACACAGATTTACATTCAGAAGAGCATCTCAGAGCAGGTATTAGTGCAGAAATTAATGGGTTTATAGTCTTATATTTTTTGTAGAGGCCTTTATGATAGATAAGCTGGAATTTTTTAAACTATTATAGAACTACACAAAATCAATTTTTTTATATTTCTATGAGATAATATCATGACAACTGGCTAATTTCCTAAAACCACACAACATGTGGTGCAAGCCAGATTTGAACTCTTCAGCTTTTATTTATCAGGCAAATTGAACAAAAAGATCTTAAGCATGTTTGAAACTTTTTTAGTCTTGTTCTTGCGAAACGAAAGCCACTGAATTGATACAAAAGTTTATAAGAGAGTGGCTGTAACAGCTGAAGACACAAGTCTTGGTTTTGAGGACAATAAAAAATATCTAAATTGCAGGTTCTTTGGGAAATAAATACTTTATTGTAGATAGAATTGTGCCATAAATGAGGAGCCAGGATATACGAAAAAATACTATAATATATTCAGTGATAAGAAAACATGAAATCAAGATGTTTACCTCTTTTCTGAATTACGGCATATTTGGTTAGAATTCAATTCTGACCAATAAAAAACAAATATTTATAGTAACCAACTAAGACATTCCTAGCCTAAAGGGTATATGCAATGGTACTGGGTCTATTCTCTCTTCATGTCCTGATAGGCACCATCTGACTCTCCACAAAGCTGTGGAGAGCCTGGTAATTCTCTTTATAAGAAAATTAAGGATAATAATTATTAAAATAAGATTCATTAATTTGCTGGGTGTTAGTGCATTAGTAGTGCGCAATCTGAAGGCAGAATCAAGCTATTTCTCTGTTTTTTTCAGATGATCTCTTCAAAAATTGATCAGCTTCATCAAAATTGATGTGTCAGACAAGAAATTACAGCTAAATTCAACATGGCTTTAAGCTGCACTGAAATTAACTGAAACAAATTTAATGAGAGCAGTGAAGACGCTAAATGTTATTGGATTCAAATCCCAATTACTTGTAAACACAATGGACAAATAAGCTTCTTCAAACCCAATATTTCAGAGTATAAAGGCTTTTATAGGAGAAGATGAAATATTCTATATGCAGGGGTTTAAGAAACTGTCACTAAAGCCATTATGATACTTTACATAGTGACAACAGTAAAAAATGGCACTTCACAGAATGTAATCTCAGCTGTTTGCCTTTAATACCACTCACTGCATTCAACCTGTAGTCTGTGTAGAGAGGCTTAATACTTTATCTGAAGAAATCCCACTCAGTCTCCTTCACAAGCAGATAATGACAGGAAGTATTCCTAACAGCACTAGTCATTTACAAACACTGGTAAGTATTATGGGATTTTACTCCAACATCATTTTATGCTTCTGTGGTTCAGAACTTTAATGAATTAAATTGCATTTCTATTAGGAGGCTCTGTGGGATAAGAATGTCAAATAAATATCTACTTAAACTGTCTGTTTCCAAGCTTTTACAGATTCTTGGCTTCAAACAAGCTCATCACATCATAAAACCAGACAGATAAACATAAAAAAAACCTGTGTAAATAATGTGGGGTTTTTTCCAGCTCTGTATCAACCTTAGAGCTAAATTTTAATTAATTACTACTAGTGATGGCTTATTCTTATCAGGATGAGAGATAACAAATTTAAGGATATCAGTTGAGGAGTTTGATATATTTGTGTTTGGTTTATTACTGCTATCCATTATGTTTTGATGTCAAAACCTGCTCTAAAGATACATCTGCTCAAGAGATGATTGTCGTTGTGTGTCATTATTGGTCTGATTTTTTTCTGCAACTCACACCAAGCAATTCTCTCAATATTCACCTCCATAACACAGCTATTTACAATGAAAACTGCTGCTTATTTTCAGCATGGCTAACCACACACTGAAAATAATGGTGTAGGAATAGCATCAAAAAGAGGGAAGAACCATCAAATACAACAGAACAGCTGGGAATGGAGACATGAAAGGCAGAAAAGATACAACCTACACAAAAATTAAGAAAAATAAATGGTTTTGATGAATTTATTGCCCTCTACAACTTCCTGAAAGGTGGTTGTGTCAAGATGGGGTAGGCCTCTTCTCCCAAGCAACTACTGATAGGACAAGGGGAAATGGCCCCAAGGTGCACCAGGGTAGGTTCAGGTTGGATATGAGGGAAAATTTCTTCACTGAAAAGAGTGGACAAGCTTTGGAATAGGCTGCCCAAGGAAGTGGTGGAGTCACCATCCCTGGAAGTGTTCAAAAAAGGAGTGGATGTGGTACTTTGCGATATATTTTAGAGAACATGGTGGTATTCTGCTGAAGGTTGGACTAGATCTTGGAGACCTTATTGAACCCTAATGATTCCATGCCAGCTGGTTTATGTTGTGAAATATTTCCCAAAAGGCATGGAGTATTCAAAAGTAGGGTAGAAAAAAAGGCCATATAAGGTTTTACAGAACAGTGCTGTTACCCAAGAAGTGGTTAAATGTCCAAACAGTGTTTTCTGTCTCTGACTCTTCTGAATTATTATGAACACAACTGAGGCCAAAGAAAGGCAGAAATTCTTTTGAGTGGCAAATTAGCTCCCACTGTCAGATTGTACAGAATTTGTTTAGGTGAGTGTCCAGTAAGCCCATGGAAAGAATGGTTTCTGAAATACCTCTTGATTGTTTTTATAATTAAATGCAATTCAGAGAGAAGAAGAGGTGAATTCCCAGCATTTCACCTTTTCTTTCCCTTCTCTATTGCATTCTTTATTCTCACATTTAGCTGACAGTTGTGATTTGTATCCTGTCTATTCACATATAAAAGCTTTACTGTGATATTAAAAAAAAAAATCTGTCACCTTTTTTATGTCCTTCTGCAAGAATAAATAGTGATGTTTCACCAGGAATGATGGAAAACATGTTTTCTCCTTAAATTAACAGTTACTAAAACAGTCTATGTTAAAGTGAAAGAAGATTTAATTTACATAATGATGACACACAAATTGTTTAGATAAAATAGTAGCCACATTAAAAATGTGTTATGAAGGTGAAAATAGAGAAAGTTGCACTTGAACCATTGCAATGATGAGGAAAAAGCCAGCTGGCAGGAGTGACCACACTTAATATAACAAATCACAAAGGACATTTTAGAGGCATCTGCCACATGCAAGGGTCTGTTAAAGTAGCAAAAATACAGCAACAATGCCAAATGATGTGTCAGTCATGTCCTCGTGCTAGTTCTGCTTCAAAAAATGTACTCTTGTAACACCAGCACCACAGCACAGGTTAATTACCCATACATAACTTAATTAGCCATACATAAGGAAAAATTTTATTAAGAAATCAGGGGCGTTACTGTTAGGATATAGTGTATTTCAGTTTGCTGATACAACCTTGGATCAGTCTCCTTGTGAACACATACCACGAAAATCCTGAATTACACTACCTGAGCCTCAGCCAGTTCACAGACATACCAAGGTAAGGAACTGCAGTTATTTTTGCACATTCTGTTGTTTTTTTCTGCATAAACTAATTATTGATCTCATGTCACTCCTCCAGTCTTCTATGCAGGTGTAAGTAATTTTGGTGATGGTGGGAAAGCTCTAAGTAATCATTCACTTTTTGAGCTATGTAATCTAGAGAGCATCCATTTGCAATAGAGCCAGGATTCATTTTATCTACATTTAGTCACAGAAAACTTAGGCTTTTAGTCTAAATTAGGCTTCTAATTTCTTTCTATAAGTGATGGAGAGAGACAACCAATTCCAGATTCATTCAATCCTAAAATAGACAATTAAGATAAATGAAGGACTGTCTGAGCAATCCTGTCTCACTTAGCTGGCCTCATGACTGGCTTAGACAAGACCCCTAACATTTATGTGGTTAATATGACATGCTTGATTCTACCTCAAAATACACAGATCTCACTTTTCTTCCATGTTCTACCATGTGTTTTCAAGAGAGCATTAAGTGTCTAGATGAAAATAAATTGCAAGCATTTTCATAAGGATAATGCAATAGATGTGGTCATAAAACCATGCAGGAAAAGTGAGGAAGTCTTGGTCCATTTGTCAGCAAGGGACATGGATATTCCATTACAATAGTTATTTGGATTAAGACTGAATAACCATCTCTGCTGAACAGAATAAGTAATTAGTACTAATCAGACAATCAATGATTCTGATGTAAACCTATGGTAGGCATTCAATGCTATCGAAGCACACATATGTAAAACTAAAATGCAAATGTATCAATGCATAATGAGTAAAAGGAGGATTTCTTCATATTACTTTTAACACACAAGTAATTTTCAGCGTATTACTAGATAATTTGGAATAATGATAAACTATTTAACAGAAACCTCAAATTTCAGAGGGGGAAAATGGTGTCTAGCCCTGAATTTTGCTAAAATTTTTAATTGCTTTCCAAAGGTACAGAACAAAATCTGCAGATTAAATCAGGCTTCTCATGCATGACCTCAGTCCCATGACACCAAGCTGCTTTACAGGGCACTGGCAGCCACCATCCAGGAGCCCTCAGGAGAGGCCAGTGTATCTACAGGAACAGGCTTCCAACATTCTGTCACACCCCTGCAGGTAACATATACTTGTTTTGACAAAACTACATCTGAGTATCAAAAAACTGGTTTTAGGGGCCTGAAATCCATACACTGGCAATAACCAAAGTGGCATTTGAGAAACTTTAGCATTCACAGATTCATACAATCATAAAAAGGTTTTGGGTTGGAAGGGACCCTAAAGGTCATCTAATTCCAACCTCTCTGCCATGGGCAGGGACAGCTTGCTCAAAGACCCATCCAGCCTGGCCTGGAACACTTCCATTAAATCTCCATTTATAAGTAAAAGTTATGCAGTGTGGGGATGCACCTGACCAAATTGAGATATTATGCTGAGTGTATGATGTGGCATAGACTGTTTTTTTCAGTCTTTTGCAGCATATTGCAAGTTTTGCTGTGATTCCTCTAGTCAACAGCAGGTCTTGTTTTTCAAATCAAAACATCAGCTTAGAAACTTCCCAGACGGAAATGTTTAACAGAAGGAAATTATATAAAATATTTTCATTTACTAATACAAGAATAACATATTTTAAACTTCGGATTTTTGAGGACTAGAGCAAGAACAAGGAAATACAAAATACGAATCAGCTGTCCACAAGAGGAATGATAAAATATCTGATTAGATGCAAGAAATTACTTCTTTTTAGCTCCTATGACCTCATAAGATCCTATGAGCTCTACATAAACAGCAAAGTGGAAGAAAAAAGCAAAGTAATATGCTCAGGCTGTCAAGGAACAGCCCTTCATCAAGGCACAAAACAAGAGTCCGAAAACACAGAAATTCAGATCATCTTAAATCATGACATCATATCTGGTCCAATCTCACTTAATAGCTTTGCTCATGTATTGACATGCAAATATTTGTAGACGTGGATCTCCAAGCGGACATTCCCTCCCCCTTCTCCAATGAGCTGGTGGGTGGGACGACACTGTCCCCTTAAACGGTACAGCTGATTAAAGGAGTGGCAGCAACCCCCAGCTGACATGGAGCAGATGTTAAAGCCACTTCTACCCTGTGCCATGATGCATACAGCGGGATTTATCTCACTTTGCTCTTGATGCCCTTAGAGAAGACACCTGCATTTGGGATAATCACTTGAGCCTCCATCACCAGTACTGGCAAGAAACTGACACTTTCAGAGCTTAACTACCTAATCCTTATACATAGACAGTTCTCACCTTGTGCTTACACAAATCTGTTCCCACTTCTATTTGGAATCTCTCTACTACATTTCCCAGCCTGGAAGAGCAGCTGCACCTCCTGCAAGGCAGCAGATGCAAATAGATGTGGACTGCTGAAAGGCTGCTACTGTCTTACATTTACTTATTTTTTATCTGGAAGAAAAAAAAAGAAAAAAAAAGAAAAAAGAAAAAAAGAAAAAAGAAAAAGAAAAAAAAAAAGAAAACCAGGTTGGTTTTGTTTTCCTCAGAAACACCATCAGTTATTTTGAAGCCCTTAATACAGTAGATAACCTCTACAGCAAAAGTAAACTGTCATTATCAAAAACATCTTAAGAGACTTAAAATACAGCTTGACATTGATTTCTTACCCTTTTACTGGTTGTTACATTAGAATTTTATCCTTTCGTGTACTAAATCTGGTTTCATGCCTTGAAGCAGAGATGTTATCTTGCCAATAGAAATGTTTTTTACACCTCTTTCCTCCCTCTTTTGCAAGCATGAAAGTAAAAGATATAAATGACTTGAAAATGGTTGCTCAGCAGTAAGGCCTGGTGCATCTAGGAAGGTATTTTTCTGATTAATTCTTTGACCTAGAAATTTCCAGAGCTTGCTTCTTATGGCTGTATAAACTTTTCAGCAGAAGTATTTGCTGCTTGGTCCCTTTCGTGTTTTTTCAATTTTTGCTTGTTTCTTTTTTTTCCTGATGCTTTGGATACATGTCTAATTGATATTTTATGCTCTTCACACAGGCTTGTCCATGCCGGGTGTACAATATCCTCGTTTCCAGGAGTGGGTAACTCACTTCAGAGCCTTGAAGATCCCAAGTTTCCCCGACCTTGTAAGGCCTTGTGTATCTCGGCCTTGTGCATCTGCTTATTTTATGTACGAAAAAGAAAATAACTGGTCCCTTTTGATATTTTCCCCTGACCATGCAATACATATATATACCCATCCTTTTCTGTCTGTAAGATGATTTTTCTATTGTTGATGACCTAATCCTCCTCCTCCTCATTGTCATTATGGTAACTGGCGGCTTTTGCTGAAATGTCTGTGCAAAACCAGTTTAAAGACAGAAGATAAGAGAAAAAAAATCTCAGCCTGAATACTTGGTAGTTTTCTGAGAGCAGGGGAGCAACTGGAGACCTGAGACACATTTGGACTGCAGATCCAGTGAAGCACAGGAAAACATGAGTTTGCTTTTAAAGCTGTCTCAGATACCACAACCACCCAGCGAAGACCATGGGCTAATTTTTCTTGAATTTTCCCATGTATTTCTCTCTGCTTCCTTGGCTCAGCTGTTTCAGAATGTGAGCTGAGGACAAGCATTGATGTGCAACATTGCAACACTGACCAAGCTTACTGCCAAAGGAAAATTGCATCTGCCCTAGCACACCCAGGAGCAAACCTCGTTCTGCATCCAATTTCCTTAGTGTGGATGTTCAAAAGGAACTGTCAGGCTGCAGAGATCTAAAGTAGAAATAAAATTATTGTGTTAAAGGATTGCCTTATCTTTAAGATTCTCTAGAGCCTGACCCTGCAGCGAGCTTCATGCCATGGTTCCCACTTTACAAGATCCAAGAAGCCAAGACAGCAAGTGCTTTCATCAGGGAAAGCACAGCTGTATCATGAATTTATACTACAAGTACCCATCTGTCAAACAGCTGTTCAAAGCTATAAAACCCAGAAGAAAACCAGGCAGCTTTTGTCAGTCTTTAGTGCTGCATTTTGAAAAAAAATCAGTTAAAAAGGTCTTCTGGTACCTCCATAACTACATTCAACTGTTCTTATCTGCTATAATTGATAAGCCTTCCCATTAGCTCTAGATCTTTAGTTATTAACTCTTAACAAAAAAAAAAAAAAAAAAAAAAAAAAAAAAAAAAAAAAAACATTTCCTATTTTAAGATTAATTCCAGGGCTTTTTTTTGTTTAAAAAGTAAGCTGTGGAATACATTCAACATCTCTGATTAGCTGTTCTCTCCCAGAAAATAACCCTTACCTTACCAATACACAGGCATAATAATGTAGCCCTTCCACATTTTGTCTTTCAATACTCAAAAAATAAATGACTGTCCTAAAAGATGCATAAAAGTTAAGATTGAAAGAGACCATTAAACCATGACATCTAAATGTCACAATTTCACCCAGTAAGCTTACAGTAGACCCATTAATTGTATTTAACTAAATCATTATACCAGGAAGGCCCCTATTTTTGACTCCAACTCACTCAAATACAGAGAATTTAGTAATTATTTCAATGGTATTTTTTAGAACCCTATGGCAGCCACTTGTAAATGTTTATAACTAAATTTCAATTCTACCTCCAGCATCTTCTATCTGTTGTTTTCCCTTCACCCATCTTGAGTACATTACATTACCAATCAAGCAAAAATTTAGCATGAAGACTGCAACTCTTGGTTACTATGGTACTAATGGAAATGCTGATATTACCATTTTTAAGACTTTACTAGTCTTAAAGATATTACTAGGTTTTGGGAATTATTTTTTATGCAGCGTTGTTCAAAAGTATTCCTTTATAATTCCATTCTTAGGGAAACAATAGCTGGTGATATTAGAGGATCCTGTAGAAAAGCCACAGAGGGGAAAATTCTTGCAGGACTCCTGAAGCATTACTGAAAGAACCACTGGAATGTCTCTGTACTCTCTATCCTGCCATTCAGGTTTAGGAAAATATATATATTTTTTTAAAATAAGGTCATTTACTTTGGTGAAATGGGAAGCCTATATAATAATAATTGATTGATTATTCACAGGACTCATAAATAGAGCCCAATGGCTACTTTGAGAGCAGACATGCCCTGTGTTTCATTTTCTGTCACAGGTGATACTTGCTAGAGAGCTATTATCCAGATACACAAGACAACACTGATTTATGGTATCTGTATTTGGGAAGGATGGACAATGAGAGAATCAAACAACTTGTCCCCTTCCCACTGAAGCAGAGCAAATCACTTTTTTTTTTTCCCCAGTATTCTCCTGAGTCATTGCTGTAGCATTCTGAGTATTTTACAGTTTTAGCCATGATTGTTTATCTACCCAGTTCATGTGCTTGGTGAAGATGTACAACTGCCCTCATTTTTACAGAGAAAGAAAGAGGGAGAGAGCAAAAGCAAGTGAGGGAAAGTGAGGACCCGTTGTCTGAACAAGCTAATTCATGAGATGTGAATTTTTGGCATGTTTCTCTAGTGACCTTAAGAAAACCATGTTGCTGAGCTGGTCCAGGGTATCAGTTATTACTGTATGTAATATACCTCACAAGAGTGGAACAAATATAATTTTGATTTGCTTTGCATTACACCCACTGTTAAAAAATGGCACTACTATAAAAAATGCTCTTTAGTTTCTTCATTTGTAGCTAAATTCATAAATCTCAGTAACTATAAATGTATTTCAAGGTCAGAGTTACTACAATAACCCATTCATTTTGTTTTCCTTTCACTAAATCCATTATCTGAACAAATTATTAGGTGACCTTTTTAGTTACAGCAATTCAATAAAACTTACATTAGATGGAGTTTCAGGAACATTAGTCTAATGTGCTTTAAAAGATCACCTTCTCTGAGCAATATAATAAGTTTGTGTGAAAAGCATAAAGCATGTAATATGTAATAAAATCCAGCCTTTAATGAACCATCTAGAAAAACTGACTCATGTTATAATCTGATGGAAACTCTCCCTTAATTAATGGATAAGAAACCAACAGGAACTACTGGATGGTCCTTTTGATTATATATTTAGCTTGTTTTTCCTTTTAAAATGTATGCTCCTGATTTATACTGTTCAAGAAATTACAGTTTAAATGACCTTGGTTACAAGATTAATATGCTATGAAAAGGCATACTTAAAGCTAATTAAAAAGGGGTCTATGATTACTAGTTAGTACCAATTGCACTAAGATACTGCTTAATTTTCCAAAGTGGTAGTCGGTCAAGACTGTAAATTTGATAAACTGTCTTGCATGTTTGATGGAGGCTGGTTTTCTTCACCAAATACAAGAAAATACCTTGAGGCCAGGCAGATAAACAATAAATAAAACACAGCTCCAGCTATCAAGTAGGAAATTTTTATCAGGGAAGATTGCACAGGATCACTAAAATCCATTATTTCCATTAAGAATCTAAGGCATTAATCTGATTCTCTTTGCAAATAAAACTGGAATAATCACTTTAAAAAACAGCTGAAATTCTCTACATCTTGTGTTTCCAGATTGCTGTCAAGAAGGAAACCAGTTTGACTTTAATTTCTAATCAGTCTGGGGAGGTCTGTATGCAGAAAGAGATGCAATAATAACTTTCCACCACTTCAGCATCAGCAACCAGTCATTTCTCCAGCAGTTGTATGCATCACAGGAACAGGAGCCAATTTGAGTAAAGGTCAGGATACATCAAAATATCGAACTAAATAAGTTCCCCTTGCTATTAGGGTTTATTGAGCAGACTTGCATTCATTCAGTCTGTGGTCATTTCATTAGCTCTACATTTTTCCAAATACTTGTGTGTCTGTCGCCCAGTGAACCATCTGGACACCTATAAACTTTTCAGAATCTTCTCCTAATTGCTCATCCACAGAAAAAAAATGTAGTAATTATTTCCTTTTCCCAATCACTACCTCTACTACTGATTTGAGATAGAGACACTGAAAACATCAACAAAATTGTAAGATATATCAGTGAATTGTTTTACAATTTAGAGATTGGTTGTTCCATCCCTGGATGCATTCAAAACCAGGTTGGATGGGGCTTTGAGCAACCCAGACTAGTGGAAGTTGTTCCCATCCACAGCTGGGGGTTTGGAACCAAATGTTCGTTAATGTTCATTCCAACCCAAACCATTCTAGAATTCTTATTCTATGAAATAAAAACCAGTTTTAAATTCCAATATTACAGTTAATTAATAAATAAATGAAATGTAAAGAAACAGTTCAAATATGACAACTAAATGCTTGCTTTATTTTTCAAGTTTCACCTTTAATTAGCAGGTTTATTAAATCACGCAAATTTAGGAATACCATGAGATCATAACGTTTTCAACAACAGATACAATTTTTTTTTGCTTCTGTGATGAAGCCAATTGCATAATCTATGTGCCATCTCCCACAGGCTACTTTCATATTAGCAAACGGTGCATTCAGACAGCAATCTCTTTGATTATCCTATCAATAACTTCACAGAACTTCTCTGATAAATTTTTGTGAAACATATATATTTGAAATCTAAAGAATGATAAGAATGTGAGTTCTTATGCTTGGGCTTGACAAGCAAATTAAAAAAATCACCTAGCTCACTTTTTGCTCCCTTACAGTAGTCAGCAGATATTAATTAAAATAAAATTTTAAAAAAGGTATAAAGAATACTCAGTTTTCAGTTAGAGATTTAGTTCATAATCCTTTATCAGTCTAGGCACACTTTGATGTATGGCTTCCACCACGCCCTCTCATTTAATTTTTTTTTTTTCCTTATAGCTATAACTATTTTCTTGTAGGTTTATTTATTATTATCATGTAAATTATTGAGATACATTAAATGGCCTGTTAGCTTTCTCTTGAAGTTCTGTGACATTAGAGACTTAAAAAATTGATTGCTATGGAACTGCTTAAAATATTCTATGTTGCTTGTTGATAGAGATCAGCCAGTGACCTACGTTTATTTTTCTTAAGTGAAGAATCACCAATCCACAAATGTAATCCAAAAACCATTTACTTTATCATATGCTTTGCAGGTTTCTCTCAGATCATAGACAACTCAGCCCAAGATGAATTTTCATTGTCATGTTATCTATCTCTGCTTTTCATTAATGTCTAAAATATTAATATAATTTCATATCTACCCTTTTAGCTCACTAGAGAATTCATACATCATGGTCAAAATAATGCATTTTTTGCTTTTTCTTCTCTGCTGCTAATAATGACTAGTTTCAATTAGAAAAATAGTGGTCTCTTTTAACTATTTTTAAGTCAACTATTTTTTCCTCGCCAGATAAATACTTTGAGATTATTAATTATTTAATTTTTTAATTAAAAGCTTTAAATTTTAATTTTATTTATTCTCTTTAGTAATGGAGTAGGTCTTCAAAATTTCACACTGGAGAAACAGAAATAAAAAAAAAAAAACAAAACAAAACAAAACAAAATTTCATAAACAAGGTAATAAAATCATATATCCACTCATAGTTCAATTGCAATAACACTGTAGCTTGACCGAAATAAAAAAGTATTTACACAGTGTGAATCATCAATAACAACTATCAATTTAGGAACTAATTTTAAAAGCTTCATCTTTTAAAAATATCCTTGAAAAAAAAAAACATATATTTTCTTTCAATTGCAATCTAACTCCTCAGGAATAACCACAATGTTTGTTCAATATGAGCATAACCTGCGAAAAATTTCTAAAATACTTTTTCTCAAACCTTATTTTTGACATTGGAATAAATCAGATACACACTTATTTGATAATACATTGATAATTTAAGTGCTACAAATAGTTGCACATATGCAACAGAGATGGCAAGGAGAAAGCAATGCTACAATCCTAAAAGACTTTGCAACTGTTGATCCAAAATGCAAAAGTGCTTGGCAACTTCAAGGATGAAGCTGTGTTTACTAATTTTCTAGCTGGGAGGTTAAATAGGAAAGAATCAACTGGAAAACATATGTGAGCAGTCTGGCTTACCTACTTCTGTAAGTCCCTGAACAGCTGGTGTGGAGAAAACCTACTGTTGTGTTGCTGAGCCACTGATGGGGCTGAAGGGAAACAAAGTCAATAATAGTTTTCAAAGATCTCTCATGTAACTGTATGAAATAAAGGTCTTCGGGAAAAAGTTCAGTGTGGCATGGTCTGGCCTTTTACTGGAATGAGGAAAAATTAGGAGTTTTAACAGATGCCATAGTGACTAGCTATCAAAAGAGGTTGATGCAAATACATTTATGAAGTCCATTGCTAATAAGAGAATAGACTCTAGAGCGGCTGAGGACCTCAAAGAAAGAAGAAAGCTTGGTATAACTGGCAGAGAAAAAAGGAAGCACGAAGAGATGGTTGTGATGGATATTTAGGGAGAATACATATCATTTTACAACTTTAAAAGCAAACAAGGGGAGCTGGGATTCACTATATATATCAATTTTAAATTTAGGGATGAGCACATGGAAGAAACAGGAAGCACCACATTGTGGTGACAGGCATTTCATTTAGCTGGTCAGTATCAAAGGACAGTACCTCTCTATCTATCAGCATGTGGGGTTACTTAAAAAAAAAAAAAAGAAAAAAGAAAAAAAAGACATCTTCAACTAATGAGAAGACATCCACCAAAGATAGCTACAGGCAAGTTCAGACCACAAGTGTTTTGAGCCATCTGTGCTGCATTACACAGTCATAATGAAGAGAAATACAGACAAGTTTCATGCACTGATACCCACTGCATATCTGAATTATTGGGGGGAAAATGGTAGTTGTGGGGGCTTTGTGGGTTAGGATTTTTTGGGTGTTTTGTTGTCAGGTAGGTTGTTCCTTTTTTAAAAATCAAACAAACAACCCCAAAAACAACAGCAAAGTCACAATTTCACTTCTAGACCTCCATTCCAGCCCTGTGAATAAAGTTATACCACCCACATCCTAAGTGCAACTCCTGTAATTTATTTCCCAGCTAAATTCTCAATAATGATGTAGTATGCAGCAATGAAAACAATTTTTAATGTAACATCCCTTTAGATTAGAGTCTCCTTTTTTATCTTGCCAAATGTTGCATTCTTCCTTCTTGCTTCCCCTTCTGTCTTTCTCTCTAGGTGTTGCTCTTTACCTTCCTCTCCCATAGTTTGCTGCCCATGCCTGATTTCATTGTAATAATCCCTATGATTCTGTTCTCTTTTGGTCTATTCTAAAACAATAATTATTGATGAATACTTGTTGTCCAGCGATATTGTGAACTTATGGTAGCCTCATCCTTGGAGTTGCCCAAGGCTGGGCTGGAGGGGATTTTGAACAAGTTGGTCTAGTGGAAAGTGTCCTTGCCCATTGTAGGCAGATAGGAACCAGATGACTTTTAAGGTCCTTTCCAACCCAAACCATTCTCTGATTCTATTTATTGGTCCAAGATCCCTGTCATTACATCTTAGTAGATATATATGTCCAGAGACTGCTGATTTAAACATTCCCTATCTCCTTTTGAGGTTTTCAGAAAACAGAATTATACAAGAACTGTCAGAGATAAGCAATTTAGAGAATACTTTTCCCAATCAAAACATTTCATAGCTTTGCTCTTCAGTTAGCCCTATTAGGGAACTATCTCTTCTCATATTCACTTGCTCAAATACAAATTCCAAAGTTTCTAAGATGTCTGGACAGGACTGGCTTTTTTATTATTGATAACACATAAGTGCATATTTTTTAGCTTATAGCAGTATTTCTACATATGAATTTAATACTGGTGGCAAAAGCAACCACAAAGCCTTTAATTTATGACTTCAAGAATGCTGCATAAATCAAGTGTCTGAATTAGGTAGAATAAGAGATTCACTTAGACTCGCAGGAGACTGTGATGCCAATTATTCCAACCTTGGCTCCAAGCTGAACTAATTTTAACTTTAGATGAAATTTCTCCTGGCCTTTTCCACCTTACTTCTGAATTATTTCATTATTTCCACAGCTGGAGACGAACAACCTCTGTGGGCAATCTTTCCTTCCTTTTTCCCTCGCTATGATTTGTGTGCACTGTGTCTTATCCTCTTCACTGTGTCTCCCTCAGCCTGTATGTTTTCTCCCTGACCTTTCACTAGGTATTTGAAGACAGGGATAAAACTTTTCCTTTACTATTTGTTTTTCAGACTGAACAAAGCTGGTTCCCCCAGGCACAAGGACAGTACTCCAGATGCAGCCTCACAAGTATCAAACCCAGTAAAAAAAATAATTTCCTGCCACCAGGCAGCTATACTTTTGTATGGAGCTATCTTTCAACAGCAAGGGCCCAGTGTGACTTGTATTCAATTTGCTGCTCACCAGAATTCCCAGGACATTTTAAAGGACCTGCTTTTTTTCATGTTGTTCCCCAGTCTGTTCTGTTGTATTGGGTTAACTCCATCCCAGTTTCAGAACTTCACATCCACTTTTGTTGAACTTCACAAAGTTTCTTTCAGCCCATTCCTGAAACTTGCTAAGATCCCTCAGAAGATCTACCCTGCTCTCTCATGTATTAACTACAGCCCCTGGTCTGATGTTGTCTGGTCTCTGTTTCATGGCCTAGCTCACAAATGGTCAGTGAAAAACCTCTGAGGAGTGTCACATGTGATGGCTAACAGTAAGGCTTTGAATCCCTATTTGCTACCCTCTATCCAACCTGTTCTTTATCATTTGCCTATTTGCTCATCAGGAAAAGGCTCTGGATCACTACAATTGCTTTTTTGATTATCGCTATGTTGATATTTCTTGCTTTATATCTGGTTTGATATTTACCTAGGTCACAATTCCTGCCTTTAACTTGAGTTTTAAATTCCTGACAAAAAAAAATTAACATTTGTGTCTATATGAAAGGTAGGAAAAAAGATAACCTTCCTGTCCCATCCCACTGTAAAAGGGGAGTTGGGAAAGACCGTTTTTGACAGATTTCTCAAACAAACATAAAGCGCAAACGCGGCAATATTTTATCTGAGGAGTGTTTGTTGATAAAGAAAGATAAATGTTCCTACTGACGGGGAACATAAAAGGGAGCGGAGAGGGGAGAAGAGAGACAAAGCGAGCACCAGAGCAGAGTGTTCCCGCTGTACCCTGGGCGCGCTGTCGGCTCAGCTCGGCAGTCGGAGCGAGTGCGCTGGAAGCTGCGATGAGGGTGCGCGGCTCCCAGGCCGCGCTGGGCGCGATTTCCAAGCTGCAGCCGGCTGCGCGTCCCTTCCATCGGGACAGGATAGGCTGCTCGTGGGGCAGCTGCGACGCCCAGGCTGCTCTCGGGGCACAGGCAGGGTAGAGGCGGCTGCTCCGTCCGGGGAGCAGCGGAGCGCTGGGGAGCCGTGGGGCCGAGCTGCCTCGGGGAAGGGGCAAAGCGCAGCAGGACACGTGCGGACAGGGAAGGCACCAGGGAAGGAGCAGGACCTCAGGGAGAAAAAGGCGAGAGGGGGCCAAGCTTACCCTCCCGGCAAGCCCCTGTCCCCACAAGAACACCAAAGAGAAATGGCCCGGTTGTGGTGCAGTTCACTGATTTTATGTCCTAAGGCTCCTCCCATGGCCCAGTTTTCCGGGATTTTTTTTCCCGGGCATCCAGGGATGTGCCCCACCGGCAAGTGGGGCGGGTCACTTGCATCGTGGAAGCCATCTCTGCCCTGGTCAGCTGCCAGGCGAAGCTTCCCCGGGAACAGAGCTCCCAGCACATGCACTGCCCCTTGAGTAATTTTTCAACACATCTATAACACGTCATAAATAAAAATCAGATTGGTCCCTCTCAGTTCCATTTAGCTAATTTGCTCCTGGAGATAAATTAGTTAAGAAATAGTACTTTGTATTTTCCTGTTTTCTACTTCCTAAGGCCAATGTATTATCCCTTAGACTTTCCACTACTTTCTTTGCAGCTCTAGCAATGCTTTGTTTACCTGTTTCATAATGATTACCTGCTTATTTTTCTCATCAGGTTGTCTCATCTAGAACAGAGCACACACTGCTTGCTTTTAGTTAAAGATGACTGTAGTAAAATACACTTCCTACTTGATCCAGCCTTATAACAATCAATGCGCTCAACCCTTCACTTGAGTACCTGGTATAGCGATGCTTCACTGCAGCTCGTCTGCCCCCAAAGGCAAGGGAAAGACAGCTCTGGGACAGAGGGAGGAATGGTGTAAACACACGAACAAAAAACATGGGACTCGCTAAACAAGGTCATGCTAGACCATCAAACATTTTCAGAAGGCTTTACACAGACAGATATTAAAAATTTAATTCAAAAGGTGCGGCATTACAGAAATAACTTATCCAAAAAGACAAAGGATTTTTTTTTTCTTTTGTCCTTCACCCAAAGATATTCAAGGTCCATTTCTTGAATTGCAGTGTGAAGGACTTTAAATTATCACTCAAAACTAACAGCCCATACACTGAAAGTTTCATTTTGCAGGAATGGATATTACATGAGGTAAGAAATTTGTTTGAATGCTGTTATAGATGCCCATGCAAAACTTCAGTGTCCACAAAGGGATTTATAAAGCTGCTGACTGAAAACAAACCACAGAAATAAAATCTGACAATGGCTGCTTTTTGTAGTCTGTATCTTATTTTCACTTCCCCACCTTTTCTCTATAGATATCAGCTACACCAACCCATCCTCTTCAGTACTCTATATATGTAAATCAGCAGATAGAAACTCTGATTTACATATTAAATCAAAAGATTATTTTCAACCTAAAATGAGGCAGTTATCTGCTACCAAACTTGTGTTAAATCACAATTTTCACTGCAGTTAGTGACAAAATCCTTGTCTTCAACAACATATTTCCAAGTTAAAGACAGCTCTCCCTCCCATAAGGGAGGAACCATACGACTCATTCATAAGCAATTACTTTCCTTTGCATAGCATCCTAAGGCAACATGATGCTAGTAAAAACGTTAATATTTTGCTCAGAGAGAACAAATCAAAACAAAACACCAAACAGAAACCCTCAGTAATTGTTGATTGCCCAAGATTCAGCTCACAGACCCTTGGCAGAGGGTTATTATGAACAATGCATGGACTGGAGAGACACACATGATACTAAAGGAGAACAGTGTTTTGTGAACTGATCATGACAGACAATCTTAGTCAGTCCTTGAGAACACACTTCTGATCTCAGTTCTTATTTTTCAATAGACAACAATAACTTTTCTACAAATTTATATCTGTTCAATAAACAACCCAGCTGAAACAGTGAAGTCAGTGTTGTGAGTGCACCTGTGGCTGTCTTCTACCTGTTGCCCCCTTGATCTGATTGGTTAATATTGGACTCTTCTCTAGTTAAGACTGCAAGGTTTACTTCTTCAAATGCCAGCTCCTATACAGCTGAAACTGAAGTTTCTGTTCAGGAGTTGTTCACTGGTATTTGTAGTACCTTTCTCTGCACTCTAGGGTTGCTCAGTGAAGAAAACAAGCGTGGTTCTAGGGAAGTTGGAGGAGAAAGTCTCCATATAGTTCACTGAACATGATGAAAAAACAGGGTACTTCAGTTTGAAAGCCTGTTATGAACAGTAGAAATCACCACTTATCACTTCAATACTAAATTTCTGTACAAAACAAGAGCAAAAACAGTTTGGTCCTCTGATGTATGAAAAGAGAATCATAATGGAAAATGTAAGAATTTTGATTTTGCCTCCATAAAGTAATTTTAGTACCATTACAAGAACACTAACTGAGGACCAGCATCATGAATATATCAATGTTATGAAGAAGTCGAACAAGAGCCACAAAAAGTGGCTTGGGGATTGGAAAACAGGCACTCAGAGAGTGAAATTTCAGGAGTTTGTCTTATTAAGGTAGGAATTCAATCAAGCATTTCATAATGTTGGTGTAAGTATCTCTGACAGTAGTGGCAAGTATTTCATTCTTGCTGACAAAACTCTGAAAAGTCTCAGTAGCTAAAAATTGTAAATTTTCTACCAGCAAAAAGACTAGGCTAGAAGGAAAAGGTTGGTCTCGGCTTTTCCTGGAATTATTAAAGTCAGGTAAACTGCGTTCATAAAAAAATATAGAAATTGTAGAAACTGGATTAAAATAAACAGTCTGTGTAAACGAAAGCTGGATGGTATCTTGGCCAAAGATCATACCTGATCTTCAATATACAAATCTTAAGAGTCTTGTGGAATTGTTGCACATCATCGCCTTTTTCTCCAGTTTTCTACAGGATGTCAGCAAGACCTCAGTCCATGGTGGATATATGTGGTTTTGTCTACCCCTAGTTATTTCATTACATGTGCTTTTATTGGATTAAGTTGAATGTGGATTACATCTTAACCTTAAAACTGATAAATATCTGATCTTTATATACTTCATATAGTGTTTAAGAAAGGGACTATCTTAAAATCTATGTAAGAGTCTGGAATTAGTCTGGAGATAATATTAGAAGATTCAGAGATAGTCAGAGACAGTCAAGCTCCCGACCGAAAAAGTGACATTGACAGGATGACATTTCAGTTTAAGCCATTAACCATTCTTGGATGAAAGAAAATTATTAAGAGATGAAAAGCAAAACAAACCTCAATGGAAAATACATAAAACTCTTTCATTTCCCTCAGAAACACTTTTTTAAAACGGGGGGGGGAGAAAAAAAAAAAAAAGCCCACCATTTATTGCTACACTGGTAGTACTTTTTTCCCTAACCTAAGATATGAAACAAAAACAGCTTTCTGCAATCTTTCTGCAATCCTTAGTCAACCAAAAATGGTGGCTCTACTTTGACATTTGGACTTGATATGTCTTTTCCATATGTCTATGGACTTGATAGGTCTTTTCCAATCTTAATGAGTCTGTGAAATATACTAGAAGATGTTGATGGGGTTTTTTTGTTTTGTTTTTTTTTTTTATTTCAAAGGGGTATGTTTCTCAGTCAATTATTATCCCTGAAGGTTTCCCTAAGGCATAATCCCACAGTCATTTTATATATCACACAAGATGCCACCAGGTTGCAGTGTTCATCACCATCCATCAGACATGGATTCCTGCTTCTGCAGCCAGACTGCAAGCACAGGTTCATTCAGGTACTGCCCAATCTGCCCCAGTCCAAACGCAGGTCTTGCCAACTACTTTCAACAGTGGTGGAAACCATGGAGTCTCTGTGTTTGCCAGCACCACAGCTTGGCTGGGAAATCTGTAAGGTATTAAGCCCCTTGAGCCAAAGAATTATCGAATTGCCTGTTTAATCAGTTGAATGTAGAATGAAAGCTTTGTGTGACTTGACAGAAAATAGCTTGCATTGATTTAAGGAGTAAAAGCTAGCAATTAACACTACTAAATATTAGCACCGGGGTCATGAATAATCTGACTGCAGTTCTAAGGGGAATTTCTCCACTTGGAAAAAAAATATTCACACCAGAATTTGGCAGGACATTAGAGTTAATCACCACTATTCTTCATACAATCTTTAATGATCACAAACAGTCAGGACTTCCAATTTACATCTCATTTACAAGATGAGATCTTTTAGCAGCATGAAGCCTCCCAACATGCTCTCAACTGTTAAATGATTAAAGATTTATTCTTGCAGTACCTAGATTTTTTCAATCTAACCTTACTTACATCTGCTGCAATTACAACATGAAGATGCTTAGCCTGTGCTTACAGAAAAACAAGAATGTGTTTACACTTCATGAGTTTTTTCCTTCATGAGGCAAAAATTGATCCTTCTGAGAGAAAACAGCACCCTCTCCTTTCCTTCTAGCAAAATAGGAAAAAAATACCATGCTAGTCTCTGTCAATGAAGCACTCTCCAAAGAAACAGATGAACAGACCAGATGTACACAGCTTGTCTGATACCTTGCTGCTTCAATAATTTTCATTGCAGTAAATGTTGCTTAATGCTGGTATAATTTGTTGCTCAAAGGAAGCAATTTTTGTTTCCTTTAATGCTGTTATGATTATGCCTGCTCTTTTCCTGAAAGACTGAGGACATCTACCCACAGAACAGCTTGGAGGTGGTGAATCTGACTTTACAACCCTGAAAGGAAGCAGGCAGCCAGGGACATCTGAGCACGGGGTCACTGTGAAAAGCCATGAAAGCTTGGATAGCTGTAAGCCAGCACAGCTCGTGCTGTGCATCAAGCAGACATCAGCAACTGGCAACTGCTGGGATAGCAGTCCCATATTTACTTGACATGCCACTCCTTTACATGGACAGCTCAATTTGATTAATGGTTATGAGTGGTTGAAATGCTATTTGCATAAAATACACTTTGCACTGAAAGTAGTTTTATGTAGGAGCCCCACAGACTGTAAATGCTGCTTGGAGGGCTATTTTTCTTGGGAAAGAATTTACAATGAACAGTAAAAATATACATATTAGTGTGTGTATTTATATCCTCCTTGCCCCCAATTTAAGCTATTTTCAGATGCTCAAAGAGCATCTTGACACTACTGATGTGTTCCATTTCAGTTTATGGCATGAGGATTTTTAAGAAGATTCGAGTCTGAGCAGTTGATTAATTTTCTGGTTTGGACAATTCATCTGCTAGCCTCAGGACTTTGTCACTCCATAACAGCCCTTAGAGTTTGCCTGTCACGGCACAGAAACAGTGTTTGATGCAGACAAAATTAGTAAAACTAACCCCCAAAATGAATCAATCACTCAATATTCTCATGGGACATTTTTCCTAATACCGTTTACAGACTGATGCATCTTTTATATCCTCTGTCTGGGTTGAAATCCCTTTTTTGACCAAGGTTATCCCATCAAAACTCAACCTATATCTTACATATATTTATTAGATACACAAATACATTAAATTTTCTAATATAAATATTACTAAATATGCTAAACCTGTATCTTATACCTAATTGTAGCTCAATACAACCACCTTTCCCTCTCTTCTGTGTTCCTGCAATGTAGCATTGTAAAAGAGGTATAGGTGAGTATGTGAGAGAAAACAGATATTTAAAGCAAGGGCACCAATTTGTTAAAGCTTATTTTGCCACACATGAGTGCAGCAGCTCTCCCTTGATGCATTATTTGCACTAATTAGACACTCATCTGTAGTAGGATCACTGTGGCTGAATGCCAGGCACCCACTAAAGCCTCTCCATCACTCGGCAGTGGGATAGGGGAGAGAAAATATAACAAAGGGTTCATGGGTTGAGATAAGGACCAGGAGACATCACTCATAAATACCATAATGGGCAAAACAGGCTGGAATTAGAGATATTAATTGAATTTATTACTAACAAAATCAGACTAGGATGATGGGAAGTAAAACAAACCTTAAAAATCATTTCTTCCCAGCCCCTCCTCCTTTCCAGCTCTACCTCCTGACCCAGCAGGCAGGCAATGGGGGTTATGATGAGTTCATCACATTATTTCTTCCTCTGCTCAGAGAGAAATCCTTCCTCTGCTCTAACATGGGATCTCCCCCACAGGAGATAGTTCTTCACTGGGTGTGTAGGGACTTCTATGTTCTCATTAAGTGGGAAACTTCACCCCAAAATTAGAGATGAATGCATTGACACTCTCTTTTGTCTTTACTAAAAAGTCAACCTGCAAAGCACTGATTTTGCTAAGGTGCAGTCTTGCCAAGGAGTATTCCTGAGCAACGTAAAACTCCCACAGTTCCATATATACAGCCAGGGCCCCTATATGCTATCAGAATGCAGAACAAATGAAAGCTAATAAAATACATAATAGTGAAATAAAGTATTGCCACCACATGAATGAACATGAACACAGTCAGACGCATGAGCTCAAATAGTGCTGGTTTGGTCATTTGAGATCTCTCTTATGAAATATTTTCCCTGCTGTTAACCAGTATTTACTTTAGTGCTTTCATGTGCACCACATTAATAACAGGAGAATGATAAATATGAATGTTATTTTAAAAGATTTATCTCTTCAACATGTAAGAGCCATGAACATCAAAGTTAATGCAAGCTTGTTAATCTGTCACATACAGGCTTGCACTTTCCCCATTTGCAGAAGAAGAGCATTGTCTCATATTAAGATATGGAATTTATCTGGCTTTCTTAAAGTGTTGAGAGGATAATTCCATTATACAAATAGTATTTTCTATACAAATAGTGGTCATTCTTTGGTTCATTGCCCAAAGAAGATATCCCCTGTAGCTCCCTGATATGCTTAACAGGTGCTTCTTTAAGCACACCCACCTCCCTCTTTCATCATTCACTAACCTTCAATAAATCAGAATAATTCAAAATGCAAGTTCTGCTCTCAGAAATCTGCTGCCGGAACAGAAAGTTCTAATGCAATGGGGCAAAATCTTGTTAACTGCAGTGCAACAATGTGAATCACCAAATTTGAAATGAATGACCCTGTAATACCTCAGGCATAATATTTTAGTGGCTGAAGAATTTGACACGACATGCATTTTGAGTTTCTATAATCCTATAGTTCTCCTGACAGCAGAGAATCTCTGCTCAATAACAGTAACTACACAGAAGAAATTATTAAAACACACTACATATACACAGGAAAGAAAGTCAGCTTCACAACCGGAACTGCGTGTTACATACTTGTAACATGGAATCAGCTTTTAAGTGACCCAATTATTCTATATTTTCCCACTAAGATCCTCAACAGCTTTCATATTTAAATATCTCAGTCCTTTGAAAAAAGGGAAGGACTTCATAAGATTAGGTTTTCTTTCAGACCTACTAATTCCCAAGAGGAACAGATACACTGAAGGCATTGGTGTTGGAGCTGGCATAAACAAAAACCCCGTAAGGCAAATAAATTCCACAAAGAGTGTCCTGGTTGCCCACAACCATAAATCACATATGTCACAGCATATGTCGTAAGTGAGACAGACAAAACACTGTTTAGTGAGGTTTTGCTCCAGCCTTCCAACACCTTCTTCCTTAGAGGGTTAAGCTTTCCCTGGGCTGCACCACTACACTAAACCTTTTCCAGGCAGCACCACAGAGCCTTCTGGTGTCTTCTTCCTTCTGCTCAACCAGCTAACTCCTTTCTGTCCCCTGTGCAGCAGCTTACCTTCCCTGTCCCTCACCAGGCCACCTGACCCTTCCTCCTCTCAGCATGGCCAACAGACTCCAGGGCAGTCCCCTCTTTTGTACCACTCATCCTAATTGGACACAGCTGTGGCTTCTTAAGGGTAAAACTGCTTCTACCATTTTGTAATTAGTATAGCTACCCACAATACAGCTTGCCACAAAAGAAGAGAAATTATTTTGGCTAAAGAACTGGGTTGTTTCCATTAGCTCTGAAACCTACACAAAGCTCAACTCTTGTTTATTCCCCCATGAAATTAGTTTAGGCCACAGTTTCTCTAGGCAATAACATTCCATTGATGTTAAGTTTGTTTTTAAGCACAAAACAGAATTGTGCCACCTTAAAAGATGCCCAAAGCACAGTTAAAATTATTAACACTTTTGCCTTCAGAACAAGTGTAGAATAACAGAAACACTTTTATACCCATAGGAGGTGTTTGGATTTGGAGTGTAGTACCCAAATCTCAGCTAAAGTCAAGGAAGTGTCTGAAATACCTAAGGCAACCCTGTAGCTGTCTCAAGTTGCACTCAGAGTAGATCATCCACATTCAAAGAAGGATTCAGCCCATCTAGTCTTTCTGCTGATTTCAGAGGGAATCTAGAGTAACTGCATGCCAATAGGAGATATCTCAGTTTTTGCAGCTACTGGTGTTTTCATCTTCAGAAAAAGCTCTTGGTTCTAAGTATTGAAGTTGTGCAAATATGAACTTCAAAGTTCGAAAACTGAGATTATCTACCAATGGTGAGAACCGGTGAGAAGTTTCCCTTAGGTTACATTTAGGTGAGTAGGTAAGGGGGAAGACAGGGCAACTCCCTTCAAGTTGCATAATCTGTCTCTTTTCCATTCTTAATTAAAATATTCTTCATCATGTCTTTGAAAGCCCTAAAGCAAAACATATGGCAAGCATAAGTCCATTTACATTTATTTTAGCTCTCTCTTGTATGTTAAAAACACTCCTATTTTGCCTAACAGTATGTCAGTAGGGACGCCTAAATGTAATTATTTATTTCCCCAAATAAAATTAATCCTCTATATTTGTCTCTGCTTTTTCCTAAATGAAGCTCATCTGAGTGCACTATATGAACACTACAAATGAGATCACTCTACACTGAACACTCTACACTGTGGAAGATCCCCCATGATGTAACAGGGATTTACTTCCTGTTTCGTTGTGTTTCATCATAGTTGGAAGGCATCACATATGTAAAAAATTGTGAAAACAGCTGATACAGTGTAATTAACGCACAACACAAGAATTCCAGCATTATTTCCACACAGGATCAAATACCAGAACTAATAAAAAAAAAAAAATCCACCAACTCCAGGCAAAAAGGAGCAGTGGCATAATAGGAATTGTCCCTACTCACCTGCTTTGAGAATGGAAACTTTGCATGGTGGCTGATATTGGATGGATTACATGAGGAATGAGAAGAAAAGGCTACTAAAATAACATCCAGATAAACAAATAAATAAAGGAATACTACCAAAGACATGGCAACAGAAACATTTATCTTGAATGTATGTATATAGAAAAATATCAGTAGAAAGTAAGACCACTGGGCTTTGATCCAAGATCATTTTATTGTTGCAGCTGAGCCTTCTGTTTTTATTCATGAAGAAAAGTGATGGCTACTCTTTCATTTATATATTCTTGATAGGTTTTGCCTGATGATTTACCTGCACAGATGCATCTCAGAAGTGTATAAACTGTTTCTGTGCTGAGCAATACACCAGGAAGCCAGCTTTGTCCAAAGTCTGCTTTCAGTACTGAAGCCTCAGTTGTATCTCATCAGTAGCTGGTTTGCCTCCACATGTTGCTAATAGTGTAATAAATAAGGACAGGTTCATAACTGCTGTTTCATAGAACCATTATGAATCAAATCAATGGAAGTGACTCTCCTCCTCTACTCTGCTCTTGTGACACCTCACCTGGAGCTGCTGCATCCAGTGCTGGGTTCCCAGCATAAGAAGGACATGGATCTGTTGGAGCAAGTTCAGAGCAGGGCATGAAGGTGCTCAGAGGGCTGGGGTGCCTCTGCAGTGGAGATAAATGGAGAGAGTTGGGCTTGTTTAGCCTGGAGAAGTCTCCAGAAGACCTTAAAGTACCTTCCAGTACCTAAGGGGGTTAAAATAGGGCTGGAGAGGGACTTATTACAAGGGTGTGTAATGACAGGAAAAGTGAGAATGGTTGTAAACTTAGAGAGTAGGTTTAGACTAGATACAAGGAAGAAATTCTTTACTGTGAGAGTGGTGAGGCACTGGCACAGGTTGCCCAGAGAATTTGTGTATGCCTCATTCCTGGAAGTGTTCAAGGCCAGGTTGGATGGGGCTCTGAGCAGCCTGGTCTACTTGAAGGTGTCCCTGCCCATGGCAACAGCCTTGAAAATAAACAGTCTTCTAATCCAAACTGTTCTATGCTTTGAGGTATAATTATTTGGAAAAAATACAATTCTAAAAAATATTGGACATTTAACCAGTGTTAACAAATTTCAAATGACATGTATTTGAACTGAATCACTTATTTTTCAACTGTTCACAAAATCAATTATATTTCCAATGCCTGAAGAGATTCCTCCAAGCTACTTTGTAGCCAGGTCCCAACACTAACCATGCAATTTCAATTATTAGATTAGAATAAATGCTTAGGATACAAATGAATAAATCACAGAAAATAACCCCAGACCATTTGAGTCTCTGGAAATTCTTGATGCACATAGCAAATGTTTGATCAGGCCACAGAACAATTAACACCACAACTCCCAAATCAACATAGACACTTCTCAGAAGGAAATATGCAGCTGGCTATATTTGTGCCAGCATTTTTTTTCACCTGCTGACTCTTCTTAGCTTTACTATTTTTATATATAATCTTCTTTAAGTCGCATAATAGGAAAACAGTTAACTAGGTATATTTTTCACCTTTAATTCCCTTTTTCCTCAAAACCCCTGCACTGCACACAAAAACCATCACAGGTGACTTGCTAGTCATCTCAGTGTCAGCAATAAGGAAACCTGGAAGACTTTTATGCTCCTGACCAGGGCACATCTCTTATCCAGGTGCCTATCTTCGTTGTTTTCAGTGTAGATAGTTGCTGCTCATCTGGTGATATTTCTCAGAGGACTCTTTGATCTTAACAGAGAGGCAAAGCTCACAAGCACTGATCTTAGATGCTGCATCAGCTCATTAACAATTTTATTCAAATTACATAATTTACAGAGGTTAAACTTAGTAGGAATACCCATCCCCACTCACTCTATTCCTCCTCACCATGCCTCTCAGGGCAGTTCAGTCAGAGTAAACTCATACCAAAGGGCAGCAGTAAGCAAACTCAAAGAGCATACACTGATTTTGCTTGCTGAAACTGTGTCATGGCTTGAGCTGAAGCAGTGCTTTATGGCAAAAGCTATTGTACTGCACTCATATCTGCAAAATCCTTGCAACTGTGAGACAAGCTGTTAACACTCCAGCATCCTTTATCTTAAGCCAAGACAAAGACATCAATTTGAGGACTAATACAGTTTAGCACTGGTCATTTTTAAGTGTACGAATATTTACAGGCATTTCTGTATCAACTTCTGCAATAATTTGGAAAAAAAAATACAGAATTTCATGATGGTTTTTATTCCTAGGACAGGATTGGATTTCACAAGTGTTTTACAGCTATGATTTTACCTGACAAGATAGCTAGATGGTGCTAAAGCATACTTGTTGCAATACAGTTTTACTGCTGGTTACGTGTCTTGAAATACGGCGTTTTATCTTTATGATTGCCTATAGCTACAATATTTATGTACACTTTCCTCCAGCAACTTCCTGAAAAAGTTCCTAGTGAGTCTGGAAAACATTTTTATTTTTACACTAAAAATGAGATATTTGGTATAGAGAAATAAAGTGACTATGATCAGTCAAGAGTCTTCTTGAGTCACAGGTCTTAGCCATAGGAGTCTCTGTCCTTCACAGAATTTGCCCACCACTGAAACATAGCTTTTTCTGGCACAAAATCTATCAGTTTTACTATGAACCATGTTAAATATAAATTTACATCTGAGTAAAATGGAAATTCAGGAATTAAATGTATTGCATGCTGTACCAATCTAGGCATCTAAAATATATATTAAGCAATCTATGAGAATTTTTTGAATATTAAATATATATTAAAAAAACCCCACTAATAAAAATGTAACAAAAAAAATCTGACCTTTTGTAATCCTATATTTCTTTAAAGGAGAAGTGGAGACTGAATTTGTAAAGAAACCCAGATCAATCACAGATAACATTGTCTTTTCATTGTTAACCCTTCCTTGTTGAAATTTTACCAAGGAAATAAATGAGTTTAATTTTTTTTTCCATTACAGGTTTTCGTGGGGAAGACTGCTTACAGTGTAAAATAAATAATGAACCTGAAAGTATAAATATTTGAAACAATCAAATATATATATTTACATACACTGCATTCATGTTTGTCAGAAAAATTCTTTGCTAAATACATAGTAATCTGTTGCTCATGGCCAGTAAATTAAGTCAGTTTCATTACTTTCATCACCTTCAACTGCAAAACTCCTCTATATTAAAACATTAGGCCCATTTTCTTTCTTTAGTATTTTCAAATGTCTTTTGCTATAAACAGGAACATAAAAAAATGGTATTTAAGCAAACTGGCTTACTTTGAGAGCATCTTGAATAAGTGAGCAAATCTTCCAAAGCTCATCTTGGGTGTACAGCACTGAAAAGCAGCTCAAGTGACTTGCTCTGAGCAGAGATCTTCTCCATATGTGATTCCCACCTGCAACTGCTTGGAGTCATGACAGATTGCCTGGAAATCCCTGAATATGCATGTTCCACACAACTGTGTTATAGAGACCTACCGATTTTAGGCAGGAGTTGGAGGTGTGAGATATAAGACAAGTTGGTTTTTCCTAAGTAACCTACTGAGCTGGACAGTGAAGAGGCCCACACTGTGATCCCTGTTGGAAATCATTCTCTGGAAGCTGCACAGAGCTGTCATTTTGAGCAAAGACTTCTTTATCTGGTTTTACTATTTTTTTTTTTTTAATAATAGACAAGATTTTATTTGTCAGATGTCCCAAAGTCTGCAATACTACCTTGCCTGACTCTTAATTCCTGAATGAAATACCTATTTTCAGAAAGAACATGTTATAATGAGCTGATTCCTCTACCAGTCTACAAAGCTGGGGCTGGAACAGTTGGCTTGTGGAAGACTAGCTAAGGAATTGTACATAACGCCCTTATTCACATAGGCAGTTTGGTTGGTATATATATCCAACTCTGGGGGCAGAACCCCTTCCAGAGATAGTTCCTTCTCCCTGTATTTTGTGCTTTCAGTCTTTTGCTTGCCTGAAACATAGAGTTTCTGCACTTCTTCACAACAACTCTCTTGAATCTGCTCTTGCTCTTTGTGGTTCTAAGGATCTGCCAGATTTCTTGTACATCTCATTCAGTGTAGGCACTAGAGTGACCAGTGGCCTGGACCACTTCCTCAGAGCCAACACAGATGCACGAGGGGAGAAGAGCACCCAGCAAAGCAAACTGATGAGGGAGGACTTGCTATTGCTCTCTCCTAATAAAATGCAAACTTCCCTTTCTTGTCTTGCTCTTCACACACACTAATACCTGTGAAGATGAAAGAGTTTAAAAACAACAGAGAAGGGGACACAGTAATACCTACACCACTTGTGAAGAATTTTCTCTTGAGTAGTGGATAATAACAGATGTTTTAGGGGGAGAAGCCAGAGTGGAAATTATTAAAGTTTTCCCACTAGGAAGTGTCTGTGTTACATTTCAGACATCTTTGTTTTGTTTTTCTTTGTTTATGGCTTTGTTGCTGTTGCTGTCATTTTCCTTGTTTTAAAGTTCTTGTTTCACTTACCAATAAAAAAATGGCTAAATCTTTAAAGTAACCTGTTAAACTCTTCTGGTCTCTGGACATTTTCCTGTAGCTGGGTACAGGCAGCTGTTTCCCAAGTTCATCCATGTTCCTTGCCAGAGATATATGAACCAGATCCAAGCCGGAGACCTTTCAAACATGCATAATGACCTTGCTGTCTCAGCTGGGCTCATTAGCATCGGTACAGCCTGGCTGCTGGACCAGAATGGCCTTGTGCCTGCCCAGGCTGCATGATGGATGAGCAGAGTGCCTCAATTTGTCCAAAACAACAGGTAAAGTTCTTTATACTTTCCCCTGTAGAGCAGACATTTTCTCTCGTGGGTGCTGGGAAATGCCACCTTCAGGACAGAAAGCAATGCTAGTTAATAAAATACAGGGAATTTTTCAACTAGGGTATCCTCTTGATCAGCTGAATTTTGAACAGAAGAGCCTAGAAATACAGACGACAATTTCTCCTTTCAGTGCTTGCAGAGATTTGGGCTCCAGGCTATGGATTTGAGAAGGCAATTTCCACAGGTGATGAAATGCTCTCCTTGTCAAAACAAGTCTTTTTTTTTTTTTTTTTTCCACAGGTGATTAGCTGGCAATTCACTAGCAGATGCTGAGTGATAGTATCTCACAAATCAGCAAATCCTGCCTTCCTCCCAGTCCACACCTGTTTTACTATCACCATGATGAGTGCTGAACCTGAATGTGATTAAATTTAAATGCCTCCCTCAGGTGGTTAGGGGAAAAAAATAAAAAAGGAAGAACAACACAATTTTAGAGAAGTAATTCTCTGGCTTAGAAAGAAGCAAATTGAGCTGTAGGAAAACAGCATCTTGGCTTTTTAGAAGTTCATTTGCTCCTGCTGTTTATACCCTACCTGAAGCCACATCACCCTGGGTTTCTGACACCTCAGCTGGTGATGTTTTAAAAGATTATGATGTTGGATGGATTATAAATTGCAATTTTTCTGCTTTCATATAAGTTTGCCCCTAGCAAGAAAGGAAGGACACAAGCCCTGTTGCCCTTCAGAAAATGAGCAGCAAATAGGATCCTGTTTTCCAAACATTTACATAGCTATCAATTTGTTTTCCTGTTAAGGGTTTGTTTTGAAAAGGATCAAAGTCAGATTTTGTTATTGTTTTGTTTTGTTTTGTTTTGTTTTGTTTTACCTGTAGATATTAACACTGCATTCCAAATTGTGAATTGCAATAGCACAAAAAATGCCTGCTGTTCAGCAACCACAAATTTTATGTCATCTGCATGACTTTCTCTACACCTGTTTCTGAAAAGTATATGGGCTTGGAAGAGAGCTTTGCTGCCAAATCCTAGTAGCATACTTAGCAGATCTGTTATTTTACCTGTTCGTAACATGGTATTATTTATTACTGAAGAACATTTAAAGCATTTTATATTTATTATAAACAATTAAATATGTGGTTACCATGTTTCATTCTGGGTCTGTTTTATTTACCTGGAAAGTTTGTGTCTATGAAATGTAAAGGATTGGGATATCAACAAAAGTTTGAGTGAAAGAGCTCAAAAATACATGATTTTTTTCTTCCTAAGCAAATCAAACCAGTCTGTTATCCTCTGGTCTTCTGATTTCATTACAGAGATATCAGAAGAGTTACAGTGGTATTAGATTGGAGTAACCAAGTGGTGAATTAGGTCCTGTTCATTTCATTACAGCAGCATTAAGCAGATGCCGTTTACATATGGGTCTCTGATAAGAAAGAAAAAAATTACACATTCTAATAGTTTAAAAATGCCTAACTGGAGAAAGTAGTGCCATATTTATTTCCTGTCAGTGAAACCTATAGACAATTGATATTCGAGAAATAAAAAATAAAATTTGCCATCATGGCTCACTGTGATTTATATCATATTATTTTCAGGTGACACTGTACTGCATTAAGTTAGGACACACCATGAAACATGCTTCAATTGGAATAATTTGCTCAGCTTTCAGATCAGCTCAATGCTGGACTTGTGTCTATGTGCAAATTCTCTTGCCCCTTCAAATTTGTCCGTATGCGCAGATGAATTCTCCTCCAGCTTTGTCAGGAATCACACCTAAACTTGTGGGATAAAAACTGGTGAATTCCTGCTTGTCAAATCTCAGACCATCTCCTCAGTGTCCCAGATCCCTCCTTTCTTGCTGCTTTTTTTGTCCTGTGGATTTCAATGTGTCTCCTATCATTCCATCACAGTGCCAGAAGCTTAGAAGTTTCATCTCCTGACTTTACAATTTTAATCACTGACTTCTCCTTTAGAGTTCAAATACCATATATTGCAAATCTGATCACATTTTGTATTTTCAGAATTCTCATTAGTATTTTTATGCCAAGGTCTTGCTAATCTACTTTCTGAATATTCCTGTCTGGAGGAAGATGGATGAACTCCATGAGGCAACTGGCTGCATTTTCTTCACCTGAAATTTCTTTGAGCACTATGACACCTCTGTGACTAGAAGCGTAAGAGAAGGTCAAGATAAACAACGATGTCTAAGAACAAGAGTAGAACTCTTTATGTGAGGTCATTTGACTGGAGAGTGGCAGATAAGTACAAGCTTTTTATAGTGAAAGCATGATTAAAATTGTTATAGTATCATTTTTATAGATGTCCATCTAAATATTTGTAAAATGCTCAATAAACAAATTGTCTGATAGAAACGAATAAGCAAATAACTAAGTTGCTTGGAAATTTTATGTCAACGAAAAATGCAATTCCTATACACCAACAATTTTCCATTAAATAATGTCTGTGAAACCGGCATTTTCAATGAGGAAAAGATCTAAACCACTGTTTAATAATACAACTGAAATATTTTTGAATCGGTAAATAAATGGACTAAGTAGATATTTACCAGTAGCATGGTCTACTGATCTGAAACTCAAGATGAGATAATTAGTAAAGATAATTTTTTCTAATGTTTAAAGAAACAGAAGAGTGGAGAAGGAAAAGTGTCTTATGTCTTTGAATTATTTGTTTGGCTAAACTGTCTGAAGAAGGCACAACAAGAAGTTCTGTACTTTCATGCTTCTTTGTCCTCTTCTACACCAGCTCCAGAAATCCACAAAAAAAGCCTTGTAACCTGTGGAGAGCATCACACCTGGAAACTTTTACCCAGCCTTTTCTACATCTACAACTACCATATATTGCCCATACTTTCTTAAACTGTCACTTTGAAGCATAAAATAAAGTAGAAAATATTTTATGGGATAGTTAAGGGAGCTTTGCAAATCCATTATGGACAGACTCAGGCTCTTTCTGCTGCTGTCCCAAGTCACCTGGGTGGCAGCCACATCTAGAAACAATACCTGCAACTGTGTGATGCTCGAGCTAATTAACTTTCTTTGCAAGATAAATAAGTCCAAACAGAGTTTTCCACTAAGATATCCCTGCTGTATTTATGTGACTGAACTGGATTTATTCGCAGGGGGAAACTGCCTGTTGCGTAAGCATTGGTTAATCTATGTATTCCTCTATCTTAAACCACTAATTCCTGGTGAGAGAAGCCTGAAAATAAAGAGGTTTTGCCATGAAGACAATGGTATCTATACTCACCAGAAATTTTATACATAAACTCCTGGAAGAGCCTTTCTGACTGTTATTTCCATCCAGCACAAAACATCAGCTGTGCCCATATCACCACCCAGCCTGGCTACCCAGAGCACTGTAGGAAGCACACAGTAAAGCATGACATATATTGTACCTGTCCCTGAGATCCCACCAGGTACAAAATATCACAGCTGTTAAGTGCATGGCAGATATACAAAGCCTTCTTCACCACTGCTCTAATGTTTCTTAAAGATTCTTTATCACCTCCTGGTTCTAGGTTATGGTTAATTGCCACGCAGTTAGCACAATATCTTCTGGTTAGCTTGAAATGCAGGCAGAAAAAGATCACATCTGCCTGAAGCTGCTGTGCAGAGTCATACCTGGGAGGAAAGGAGGCTGGCCTATGGTCTACACCAGTCGTTTTCTCCCATTGGCATACAACTCCAGCACACCATGGAAGACACATAACTGCTTCCCATAAAAATGTTGAATCCTAGAGCACTTTGGCTTGGAAGGGACATTAAAGATTATCTCATTCCAATCCACCTGCTATAGAAGGGGATGTCATCCAGTAGATCAGGTTGCTCAAAAGTCCATCCAATCTGTTCTTGAACACTTCCAGGGATGGAGTATCCATAGCTTCTCTGGGCAACCTGTTCCAGAGCTCCACTGCCCCTACAATGAAGAATTTCTTCCTAATATCCAATCTAAACCTCCTCACTCTCAGTTAAAGCATCCTCCTTTGTCTTCCACTCTTTGCCTTTGAAAAAAGTCACTCTTTTTTATAAATCCCCTTTTACTCTTTCTTTCTCAGCCTACTCTTCATCCTGCACTCCTTTACCAAACAGACTTCTCCCTGCAGCAGATGGTAATGAGTAGTGTCCAAAGAGTTGCATGGTAATCATCATGAGAGGAGGTGAGAAAGGCTTGTCATGTCCAGAGGCCACAGCTGCGAACAAGTGAACACAGAGATGTGGGAGGAGAAAGTCTCTTCCCTTACTCCACATTTGAGCAATACAATCTTTGAGCAATAGTAGACTAAAACATTGTTAACAGCTCAGTAACCTGCTCTTGTCTTAGCATTTTGTTTCAGTAAACCAGTTACTTACCATGTTTGTACAGACAGATTAGTTGTTTTCGGTTTTTTTCTTGATAATAAATACACAAAATAGCACTGCCCCATCTATCTGGCTAAGTCTCCTCATCCTGCTTTCTGCTCCACAATGACCTTTTCATGCTGACTGAATAATGTGTCCCTTACATGATTCGTAACAGATATAGATTACTTACCTTCCCTTTCTGCTTGATGACATACTGATTAATAGCACTATGAGAACTAGCTCCTTGTGATCAATTAATCATCTGTCATAATTGTTCAGTGGCTAAATAATTATTAATTTTGGGTGCTCGTGATAGTGAAGGTTGACAATGTTAGAAAGGAGAACATGTTCCCTTTGCTCCTCTGGGGACTTGAGTCTAAAAAACTCATAGAAATAGATATGTGTCAAGGCATTTTTCCTTCTGTATTTTGGATTGTAATAACTCTTTTCAGGAAATACATCAAAGTATTCACTAAACATAAGTTGCTGAGGAAACCTGATAATGGAAAAGCAATGCCTTTCTTGGGCATGCTTTAAATGTTTGAAGGCTGGGCCAGACAACCCCAGCTCTGTTCATGAATAGTAGGATTCATGAGTAAAACTCTTCATCTTCACTCACTATTTAATGACCTATGTGCCGAGAATTAAGCAGATTTATTATCTCCTGCAAGCTAGCAGTGAACATAGGTAAGTATTTGAAAACCTAACTCTGCAGAGGTAACAAAGGTGAAGCAGGCTTTCACAGAGCCCCCTACTTCAACACTAAGCTCTTGGCACATAGAAGCTCTCACCTGAGAGTATGGAGGACGGAGTGACTGTCTCTTTTTCCCTTTAGATCTATAGTTTGAGAAGTCACTGGAGGGCATGTTGGGGAGTTCATAACAAAAGAGAGTTCTAGTTCGGCATCATTATAAACCTAAATGCTCAGAAGACAATTGTGCAACGCGGTGTTAATTTACTGTGAAGCATGACATGGGAAACTGACTTTATCACATTTTGCTAACTCTTAAAATCCAGGCCTATATAACTGTAGTACTATGTAGATATAATCATATTTGATACAACACCACATCTGAAAGTTTAAACCCCCACCAAATGATTTCTATATAGAGAGATTTTACATTTGAAGGTTTCTTTTAGAACTTGAAAAAGCCAAAGCTACTTCTCTGATCTTCTGACTAATTTTAAAAATCTCAAACAAACCTAAACACAAAACTTAAAATTTATTTGACAGGAAAGAAAACATTACACCATACGTTTTTCCCTTCTCATTTGAGCACATATCCTAAATACAGGGTTTGCAAGCACAGACATGTAGGGATTCCAAATCAGCATTTTGTGTTTGTAAGCATTGTGGAGATACAAATTCTGAAGATGGTATTCTTAGTCCTGACTCTTCCTAGTCCCAATGCTATTCCAAAGGACTGATAATCCTTTGAACTTTATGCATCATAACATTACTGGAGAGAAAAAAAAATCTGTGATTAAATATGTAGTGTTTGGGTTTGATTTGGGCATTGATATTGAACTAGAGCACTAAAAGCATAGGAGGTAAATAACCTTCATTGGTTTTGTTTCTTGCCCTTAAAGAAGTGCTAAATACATCTGGAAAATACACACAGAGACATAATAGAAGAGAAGTAAAGCAAATATTCATTAATGTTGTCCTGAAATTTTGGATAGAAAAGAAAACATTCTTGGGCACATGAAGCAACATTTCCTTATTTTTCTAAATTCTTAAGATTAATCTTCAGTGTTGAAATTTCAAGTAAGGATTTAATTATCCTAAAGATAACCAACTCTTTATATCCTCCTGGATTTTTACAGTTTTTCATATGAAAACTCAGGTCTCTGGTGGTTTTTTAAATGAAACTATAATGGCACAGTTGCCTGAACAATAATACTGATAAAAACATCAAATTATGGAGCTCTTGGAGTAGCCAGGCTAGGAATCTAATTATACAAAACAGGCACAGTGGTTTCCATTGTCTTGAATGAGTACCTTTGGCTCTCAAGAACCTGGAAATGCAGCATTAATGAATGTTTCCAGAGAAAAAATAATTTCTGTTCTGAAAACCTAACAGATTAATATTATTCTTTCAATACAAATATATAGTATAACTTCTATATTATTTCCTTGATAAATGATATAAGTAGGTAAATAGATGCTTTATGAGAAATAAGTAACACTGTTATTAGAGTATCCCTTCAAAGGATAGCAGTTAATTTTGTATTTAATATAATATTTGAATGTAAAGGCAACATAGAAGCCAAATATTTACATTATGTTGTATTGCCTCTTGAATAAATGACTGTTCTTAAAGAGCAGCTTGAGGATTACATGTATGCCGACAACAGGCTTTTCCAAAAATAATTCATCATGATTAATAGTCTTTGACCAAAGAAGTTAATTATATGCTTTCCTAAAAGGTTAACTCCCACTAACTGTGGGTCTAGCTATCTGAGATTTTCTTTTATGTATATTTTTTTTCTGATAGGTGACATTTCTATTACTGCACGTTACAGAATGGATTCCCTTGAAAAATATGAAACTAAAATCAGAATCATGTCTTAAATTCCTTATAGATTTTCAGTAATATACAGATTTGTTAAAGTTTGGACCAGCCTCTGAATTTTATTATATCAACTTCTTCCTTTTTTCCTCCAAATTATTTTTTTTTCTTTTCCCCCAGTTGTTTTCATCTATAAATTTACAGGCAGTTATTTACAGGCTAAAGTGAAACTATGCAAATGAATTGGTAAATTAGACTGCATTTGCTGAGATTAGATAAGCTGTCAAAACAAAATTCTCCTACTGGTCTGCAGAATTTACAGAAGGAAGAAAAAAGAAGGGGGGGGAAGAAAGTAAATCTTTTACAGAGTGTTTATATATAATCTTAAATTGTGGATTATATATCATGCTACCCCTCTTTATCTTCAGAATTCACTTCATCTTTATTAAAAAGTAGACCAAAGTCAGTCTCAAATCCTGAGGATTTCATGGGTTTTGGACCTTGCAGAGTATTGTGTCTCTTAGACTTGTGCTTGTTAGCAAGATTTTCCATATCTGATCTGACCTTTAACTCAGGTAACTTGGAAGAATTCATCAAGAGGGAAGGAAAATACTTGGAATTTTTGCAAGACTAATTTCATCTACACTTATAGATGCAGAGGTATCTTAAAAATCGTTTGATTGGATAGAGTGAAAGTTGAATTGTACCCTGAAAATGCTCCCTTTTGACCACTTTACTAAAACGTAAATATATCTTTTAGGTGATTTGACTTCAGTTCATTACCATGTCAATTTCTCCCAACACTTCAAATAATAGTTAACCGTTCAGTAGAATTCAGAAGTATGCTTAATTACATGAAGTACCTGTAAATGTTTCACTCAAATGGTTTCAGTTCATGTTCTTTTTTCTCTACTAGTATGATTCAATGGATAAAATAATGATGCCAGATAAAATTCACCTCTTAAACTGTTTTTCAATATACATTAATAACTGATTATGATAATTGATACTGACTCTAATTTATATAGATTTTCTTCCAGGACAAATTTTCCTGGGAAATATCTTCTGGTCACCTTTTCTTACCAAACTGCTCTTCAGTGACGTAGTGCTGGTGGTATTCAGAGATGCCGAAGTATGGGAATAACAAGGTTCACTTAATTTAAACCATAGCTGTTTAATATGAAACTGGTTTCTTGTATTTGCCATAATGAACCATCAATCACATGAAAGGAATTTCAAAATTCCTACATTACTTTTGGTAGCTAATTTTTATAAGTTTGTGGATAATTCAGGCTTTTCTATAGCCTAGCCTTTGGTAAACTGTTGGACTTTCACTTCAAGGTAGAATTATACTATGCTGCCCATGCCATAGAGATAAAATTCTTCTAAACTTTTCCAGATAGTCAGAGCAGTCAATTATTTGTTTGTTAGTTTATTTATTTATTGTCTCTTAGTATATTTTCAGACTTTCTTGTTTGTACAATTTGCTATTCTGCATGAATGCTAATACTTCAACATTACCGTAGTATCTAGTGGTAACCATTATTATTCTTAATATGTATTTTGGCAGCTACTCCTGTGGCAACAGAGAAACAGCAAATCTTTCTCAAGGTCAAATCACATTATGCCTGCAGGGTGAGGTTTACACTGAGAGGTAATAAATTTTAGTAGGCTAATAGATGCATATGTAAAAGACAAACCAGAACTTGGGTACTCAAATCATTCCTCAGAGAACTGTGACTGTCACGACACCATGCTCCCCTTGAAGAAAAAAAAAATTCACAGTTGCTTAGCATAATGTATTTGGAGATATGTACGTTAAATTTCCAGTATGATCAGGGCAGAACTCGCAGAGTTAATTCTCTTGGGAAGATTTGTTCCCATTTTTATTTACTGAGCTTGAGTTTTCTACAGATCTTCTTGCCAATAAAAATATTTTTGCCTGAAAGCAAGCATAATGACAGTAAACAAAGTTGGAAAATGTATTTTTAAAAGGGCTTAAATTTCTATTTATTCAGCATTAATAAATGCCCAGGTGTTTTGAATCTCCTTTGCATTGCTAAATCAGTGCGGCAAATGACAGAGGACAAGAGGGAAAGACAAATGACATTATTTCTACAGAAGTAAAAGAGTACACAAGACCTAATCGTCTCTCAACAGGAATAAGTGAACATGACTTAATACCTATATTCTGCATTATTACAGCTTTACAACACTGGTTGGACTAATTCCACATTTTAGCTTTCTTGATTCATATTTTAAGTGATTTCTGGAAGTGGGTTGTAGCAAGTAAGGAGTCCTACTTAAGATCTTCATGGATAAAGCAACAACTCCTGACACAAGAACAGTCTTAGGCATCTGTTTGGAACACAGGTGGGTTGTAGCCACTTATGTTTAAATCTACAATTCCAAGCCCTTTGAAAAGGTTTTGCCCAACCCCAGAGACCTCAATGTTTCACAGACCCATAGTCACCTGTTCTTTCAACACATGCAAAACACCATTGATTTTACAGGACTGAATTTGACACTCCTTTTTGCATAATTTTTGTGATTGATTATAAAAAATGTGATGGATTATGTTTCTAAGAAAAAAGAAGCATCACAAAATATTTTATTATCAAAGTCAGAGGAGGAATAAAAGTGTAAAATATTTCATAGCTAAAATTAACAGCATTGTTTTCTTGGGTTTGGTTTTGGTACTTTGTTATTTTGTTTTGTTTTTCTTTCTTTTGAGACATTATAGTTATATCTCTTAATTCATCTAGAACACCAGCGTTTTGATTTTGTTCCAAGATTTTAAAAGTAAAACAGGTCTTACTGGTTGATAACATAATGACTATGTGTTAAAACCTCCATGTAAATGATCTAATTTGGGCTGGTATTATTGTCTAACACCAATATTCAATAATTTGTACTACTGATATACTGAGATACTTCTGACAGTCTGGATTATCTGATGGAAAAACTACACAAGATTTTCAAACTTTGTTATATAAATGTTGTATAATAACAGGTGGGCTATGCTATCACCCTCAGTTTGTTTAGCTTGATTATTGTCTCCTCAAGTTAGTCAGCTAAAAGTCAGAGTTAACATTTCAGAAATAATGACTGAACTGGTGACAATATATGGAAATAAGGCAGACTCCAGCAGAGTTGTACACAAGAAGCTGACAGGCTGTCAGAACCTGTCAGATTCACACTTCAAATAAATAAAGAGCGTTTACAGATAGCTTTATAAGGAGTTAGTTCATCTCAAAAGGAATAGATGGTATCACAACTGCTCTGAGAATTCACCACAAATCCATGCATCAAATATGAAGCTTTATTATATCTGAGCCTTCTGGTGGAGTGTACTGAATAACTCAGTCTAGCTAGGCTTTGGGTTTGACAAGGGCTGGCTGGCTGCCATCAAATCTAGGAAAGCATGGATAAGTATAGATATATACATAGGATATATCCATACAGGATATATTGGTGGTCGGGGACGACGCATTAGGAGAGCAACTGGAGATTCTGATTCTCTCACCTTGAACTGAAAGCCTGTGACTACCACTTGGAAAACAAAGGGCTAAGCCCAAGGCCATGGACACCAATGGAAATTTTTCATTGTCTTCTTATATGGATTTAAGCAGACTCCAAACTTGCAATCTGTTCTATTAGTATTTTATTTTATCAAAAAATACTATTCTCTGAAAAGTCTAGAAACAGAGCAGTAGGATAGGTCAGGGTTGGGAAGCTTCCTGAATATTGCCAAAAGAGACTGCTTTTGTTTAGCAAACAAGAGGCAAAATGGAGCTATATTTCTTCTTTGTAGTTACATCAGTGGGATAAGCAACAGAGAGTTCGATGAGTTATGTGAGATGAAAAACTGATAGAAGAACAAATATAAATAAATATAGATTAAAAATCAGATAGTCAAAACATTGGAAGATTGTGATTTTAGAACAGGTTTCCAATGATAGTATTAGAAGTAGAAATAAATCTAGCAAAGTTAAAATGGAATTCATTTAGCTTATATGGAGCATGGTCCCCACTGAAATGGTGAGGAATAAACCCTGACAAATAATAAATTTCTCATCAGACGTCTTTTTCTAAATTGTAACCTCTAAAAGGGTAGAGAGAAGCACTCCCTCCCTGTCCATCCCGTGAATAAATTGTAGATGTCTCCTACACATTGAGATGAGAGAGAAAAAGACTGCCTATGAGTGTCTCCTGAGAGATCCCAAAATGATGGTCCCACCAATCCCTCTGCTCTGAAGTCAGTTAGTTTCTTTTTCATTTATAAGAGAACCAACAGGATTAAAGCTCAAAATCCCAAATTTTGGTGAAGTTACAAAGTTATTTTAATTACTCTATTTTTTTTTTTCAGTCCATAGTGGATATACTCTCGAGAAGGGAAGGCGTAGGAAGGAGAAAGGGGAACAGGATAAGAGAACAGAAATGTTGTAACATTAGACATACTTTGTATGGCAACAGCATGAAGGCTGTCAATCTGCAGTGCTCCTCTACTGCAGGACAGAGTATGTGAAATCTGCACATACAGGTCCTCTAAGATTGCTAAACTTTTTTACTATTAGATTGAAAACAATGCCAATAGATTCCTTCTAATTTCACTGTCACTGTCTCAATTCCTTTCCTAGTTATGCCACACTGCAGCCGGGCTTGGCTGTTCTCATGCATACCCTGTTGGACGTGACGGATATGTGCAAATAACTAAGAAATGCTGTTATCAGTCGCTTTGAGATAAGCTTTCTTTTTGGTCACAATGATAAGATTTAAAAGATTATGGCCAGAACACGTGGCTATGAAACATCCTGACCCTTCACTGGCAGCTGCAATTGCTGCTCCTGGACAAATGAGGCATACTAACTTTTACTCACTATAAAAACAAGGAAACTAAAAGCCCCCACAACAACTACAAAAATGAAAAGGAAGAAAATTACAGCCACTGGAATTTTGTTTGTCTCCCAGTTTAAAGGTTTGCCTTGTCATGATCACATTGGATTCAATCAATTCATTCAATAGATCATGTGGTTTTTGAGTTTAAAACACGGTGATTTTATCTTACACGTATATGTGTGAAGTATGTCACTTTTAAAACAAACAGAAAATAGAAATTATATCTAATAATATTTTATACATCAGGTGAATATATAGTGTTACTGAAAGACTTTTAATTGATGTTGTTTCCTAAGTAGTAAGAAAGAGTGGAGTGCATCTTTTGACCCACGGAGCAGGTGAAAAAAAGAAATATAGTTTTTAATTACAGCATCAGGCACTGAGCCTCCATAGCAATTTTTTTCACTGTTGTCTAGTAATTCTCTGCAGCAAAATCTTAGTCCAAGACCTTGACATGACCCATGATGAACAATGAGGTGTGTGATTTTTTTGGACTACCCTCAGAACTGAGCTGCAAGGCTTTTAATTGGGTCAAGGCAGACTTATTATAGACTTTGAAGTATTTTCTATTTTGTTCTTATTGCCGTGATAGTGGCTCAGTTTGATAATGCAATTTCAGAACATTATCATGTAAGTAGCTTTCATATTGAATTAGTGAAATATAACAGGATAAGAAAAGTAATGCATGCTAGACATCTCTTACAATGAGCTTCTGCATCTTTTCACCACAAAATGACATCTGTGACCTTTCTCTTCCCTTTTCAGTACAATCAGTCAGTATGAAAAGCTCTGCTCTTTGGTTAAAAATAGATCACCCCACCTATTAAATGTTATTTAGCAGAACATGCTTGTCTGCCTTGAAAGCAAAAAAAAGGTAACAGTATGAAATTATGTAGGAAAATATATTTTTGTGTTCATATTTTCTGTATTAGCTTGACAAAAGTCTATGACAAGGGCAGGAAAATAACTGGCCATGGTACTCAGGTACCCCAAGTATCTTCCTCCTTGTCCAGAGAAACAAAATCCAATGTACTCTGAACACGCAGGTATTGAATCCTAGAGATAGAGCTGACTTGAAAATTTATCCATTCAGGGAAGAGTAAAATCTCCTTCCCTTGCATGATGCACAAGTAGTCTCAAAAATACATTCAGTTTTCTTACTTGCCTTTGGGCATATACACTTTTATTTTACAGATGCTATGCTATTTTATTCATTTTAATTAATAACTCATAACTATACCAGCGTGTTTCTTCATCCTCCATAACTCTGAACCAAATTCTTTGTGGTTGTGATTTTTACACCTAAATATGAGAAAATTTCTCAAGAAGGGAGACCTCTTTAGGTGCTGGCATTTATTGCTTGTTTTATTAATTAGTTACTAAAATAATAATCAATTACAGTATTTATCACTACATATCCTTCAAGGATTTGTCTTTAATTTCTGATTCAGAGTGCTATCAGCCACGTATGACATGAAGTTTGGCTAAAAGCCATTGAAAGAGTGTTGGCTGTTGTGATTTGTCACAGCCTCAGCAGTTTGTATAGAGCTATTTGCAAAAATATTAATGATACAAATTGAACATGTATGATATGTTCCCAAGTGTAAAAATAATGGTTTTATAAATAAAACTACAGCTTTGTTGGTAATGGTCACACAAGGAAGAAGAATGTCTTAACCTCCAAAGTTACTGGCAAAAGTAGCACTTTCCCAGTGCCAGGTCAGGACTTTTGTCAAATTGCTTTCCTGTGTTGAATGTGGTAGGTAATAAATGCCCTTATTATGAATATTGGTCACATTGTACAAAAAAATGGAAAAGTAACACTAACTGTCAAATCTAGATCAAAGCCACATAACAAATACAGCAATGAAAGAATAATAATAACAATAATAATATTTAAAAAGCTATATGGTGTGCACCATGAAAAAGAAGGAATCTGATACTTTTGTAAGTGGGTTTTGATTCATAGAAAACTATATTTTTTTGTACTTTAGCTGCCACCACCTGCTTTCCTGGTCCTTCACCTTTAAAGGCTTGTGCCCAGTGCTGCTGTACAGCTGTGGGTGCTGATGGAATAATCTCAGCACACTGCTTCAGCTTCATTTTCCAAACAAATCAAGCAGGAGCAGAAACACTGCATGGGTTTGATAGGCCTGAGCATATCTAGAAAATATTAACCTAAGAGTAGAGGCTTTCTGTTTTGGCAGAATCTGGCTCTATACTGAGGACTTAATTCACAAGTAGAGTAATACTGTGGTTCCCCTTTTTACAGACAGAAAAATAAACCAGGACAAAGATTTTTAGGTTTTTCTACTGCCAGAATTGCACTGGATGGTAATTTACATAGAGGTAACCATAAAAAAAAAATAGATATAGTCATCTAAGAGTATTGTACAGAGCCCATGGAAACACGAGATGTGTGTGACAAAGGCAGACTGAAGTTCCATCTGACCCATTTTTCCTCTTGGCCTCCTTTTCAAATAACAGGCACAACCACTGGCACCAATCTCCATTGTGGGCACAGCTACAAATCTTAAATATATGAATGATACTAAAAGCACGTGTTTAATCCTTGGAGGGCAAGGTTTCTCTACACAGGTATTATTTAAATTTATTTCTCAAAGCTTTGGAATTAAGGGATTAACTTGGGAGATAATACACAAATACATTGGATGCCTTGATCCCCAAATCTCATAATGAACTATCACAGATTGCTCGTGATGCTGCTGAGAGAGTCTGAATTTTTGAAGGCATCACCTGTCTGTTATGTATTTTCTTGCTCTGTTTACTCTGAACTAAAAGCAGGAAAAATACAGATCAGGAATGGGTTTTATAATAAACTCTTAACAACAGAGAGACTTCTTTGATTTTTGTCCTTGGAGGACCTGGAAAATAAAGAAAAGTATTAGGACATAGTACACTGATTTAAGTAGCTTCTGAAGCTAAGCAGTAGTTTTGCCTTGTGAATCTCACAGGGAGAGCAGCCATCATTTAATGGATTAAATCTGAGTTTAAGAGATTGAGATTGCAAGCTCAAATCTATTGAGTGAATCAGCCCCTTGACAACAATGAGAATTTTCGGTGGAGGCTAAAGACTCTGAACCTCAGTGACCTGGCTTATCTGTGCAACATGGAAAGCAAAGCTCTTATCTAAAATCACAACAGGTGTATGAGGCACTAGGAAATCTAAATTATTAATAAAACTGGGCTTGGTCAGAGATTTTTCATATTATATCTTTCTTTCCCTTCCTATATTTGAATACATGATAATTGAATTTAATGAGGGGGAAATAACCAAAACCAAACCCACCAAATTACTTGTAGAGATTAGATTTTTGTTTAACAGATTCTTGTGAGTTTTAACTTTTTTTTTTTTACTTTTTTTTTTTTT